>QANX01003382.1:0-21508 GCA_003254975.1 Ochetophila trinervis
ATTATATATAATTTAAATTAATTTTATAATTAAAAAAAAAATGTGTGAGGGATGAAAATGAAGAAGAGGAATATGGTAAAAAATTAGAAAAGAAGTAGGGAGAGGAGTGGAATGTGGAGGTGGGGCAGAGAGTAGGCCGACAGCAAGAATCATTGATAGGAAAGTGAGATGGGGTACGACCACCACCCCTGCTGCACCCTGCACCCTTCTCTATTCTCTCACTGCCCCCTCGTGCGGCCCTCTTTTTTTTACCTTTTATGTCCCTCCCCTGCTCCCACTTTCTCTCTCCCTCTTTGTTATTTTTTACTATTAAATATTACTCTTACTCAACTCATTAACATCAATTCTCATCTTACTGCTTTCACTTTAAAAAATTTTATTTAAAAATTATACTGTTTGTCATATAATTATCATTACCACTGTATTTAAATAGTAAATTTTAATTTAATTTAATATTATAATAATAAATAAAATTTTATTGATAATTATTTATAATATTATCTGGTACGTAGATTTTATTAATAATTTATCAACAGTGATAAATAATATATTTTTTATTTTTTTTTTGTTGAATTTCAAATTTAAATTATTAATATTATTATTTTTTAACTTTGTTGAAAAGGAAAAAAGACTCATTTTGATTACTACGACTTTGTTAACAATTGTGCAATTTGATGTTATAAATCTTTTGTAACATAAAATTAGTCGAAACCAAAAAGCAATGAAGCAAAATGATGGGATGCCAAAAATGTTTTAACGTGGGAAGGATAAATAATAAAAGTCAAGGGCAATATATCTGTATAATATGGGACCCAGCCCGAGGTTAGAAAGGGAAACACGTGCATCTCTGACAACGTTGAAATGTTGGCGATTACAGTGTAACAAAGTCACCAATGTTTTTGTGTACGAACCATTCAAGACCTTCCACGTGTGTACGCACGTGTGGGTGCACACCAAAAAGGTTCTGAAAGCAGCCCAAAAGGGCGCCTAGTCTTGGGTTTTGCCTCTTTTTAGGTTATCTTCTTCCACCACTTGTCAGATGTCCCATAATTCAAACGTCTCTACCCTACCCTCCCCAACGGACATGCACGGAGATTAAATCGCAGCCGTCGATCGGATCAGCAAGAAGCCGATCATCATATT
Organism: Ochetophila trinervis; assembly: GCA_003254975.1. Taxonomy (NCBI): domain Eukaryota; kingdom Viridiplantae; phylum Streptophyta; class Magnoliopsida; order Rosales; family Rhamnaceae; genus Ochetophila; species Ochetophila trinervis. Next base: position 1,144 of record QANX01003382.1, read on the forward strand.
TGGGGTTAATTCCAGTGTAAATGTGAAACAGCAGTTTAGTTAGACAGAAGCGTATGCTGAAGATCACATGATGACATAGGAAAAGGGGACCCACTTTGCAGGGTTAGGCTTAAATAAATGGTGGGATCAAAAGGAGAGAGGGATGAGAAATGTGGTGGTGGGGTATGACATTATTGATATCTACGTGCATGATATGATGTGTTTTCTCACCATCATTCATTATGGTATGCGATATGATTTGATGTGTTTGTTACCATTATTACTTTAGATGATTGCCAACTAACTATGTCCCGATTCCTTTTTCTCGTTTAAAACTTAATTTTTCTTTTTTTCTTTTTCTTGCCCGGAGACCTTTTTTTTTTTAGGAGGAGTTTATATATAATGAAGCTGGGGAGATCGATCTAATGATTTTTTTAAATTAAATATTTTTTAGCTATTAAATCGTTTCAAAATTAAAATTATAAATTATATTTTCCAACCGAATTTTTTTTTTTCAAATAGAATTTAGCATGTAAAAAAATTCATATAATTAAATTTTAATTATTAATGTGACTTAAAAATTAAAAAGAAATATATTTCTAAACTATCAAATCAACTTAATCTAAATCTGATTTTATATATCATTTTCTTATATAATATCTGGAATTGAAAAATGGGATAGTAATACATGAAAACAAAATATATTATAATACAAATATCAAACATGCTGCATCTCAAGATACTTTATTACTTAACTGCCTCCGAAGGTCAAAACAATATATTTTAATATTCATTTAATTGGGAATATATCATTGAAATTCAAGTTCAAAAGTAATTATGAACAAAACATCTTCATTAACAAAAGAAAAGGAAAAAAAAAAACAATGCATAGTACATAAATGAATATAGATATTTTTGAAGAAAAGATGAGATGTAGAGTTGTGGAAATCCTTACACAGGTAGTTGGAGTTGACAGCCAACTTGAGGTTTGTGTGCATATAAAATAAAAATGTAAAAATAAAAAACCAATCGCAATGACAAAAAAAAAACAAGAAAACCCAAAGGAGTATGTATAGGAAATTAATGATAATAGCAAATGAGGACCCATTTCAAATTCTCGTTTTCAAGTGGGGGCCTGGGGTGTGTCCCTTATAAATGTAGCTTATATTAGTCTAATCAAAATAGTACTAGATTTATAAACTCTCCTCGGAAACTATATACGTTTGCTTAATTTGTCTTAGCATTCAACTCTCTACTATATTCCATGCCTTGCTTTGCCATGAGAGACATGACTCCCTTTTTCCTACAATGTTTTTCAATGTCTTTGGCTAATTGACTAGTAGTAGTTACCTATAACTCCGACACTCTGCGAAATAATATTCATCACAAAATTAAAGCCACGAATTTCAGACATTAGTATTATATATGGTATCAAATAAGGGATACTGATCCTGATTGAGCTGTACATGCAATGTTTTCCTCCATCTAATTATTAAAAGGCAACAATTATTGTTTTACACCTTTTTAAAGTCCAAACTCATGTTTTTCCATTACCATTCATTTTGGAAAAATTTGCTGAGCTAGTTATTATTCATCGGGTTTACTTCAGATCTTAACTTATGTACTTATATTATAAAGAAAAATATATATATTTGTTTGATATTTATTTAGACGAAATAAATACGTCATGAAGGGAAGTGATTGGTAAATTCAAAACTAATATACTTGATATTAAGTACTTATAATAAAGTAGAATATATAAGTGGTTGGTAGGAATTTTTCTTGCTTAGTAGGTGTGTGTACATAATGTCTTCTTCCTCTTTTTGTCTTGGGTGAAAAGTGTGTGTATATGTATACAATACATGTACAATTGTGGAACCTAAGATATATAGAATAGATAGCAAAATTTCGAGCGAAGCGCTTTGATTCTCCAGTCTATTGTTGCAAGATTTTTTATTTATTTTTTCTTTATTTTTAACAAAGCCTAATTAATTAATTTTACGTTTTGATGACCAGATTGAAATAATAATAATTATTATTATTACTATGTTTTTTTCCAAATAAATGCATTAGAGGAAGGAACTTCGTTTTTGGACCCAGATAATGTTTTCCTAACTTTAATCGTACCCTTTTAATGTCTACAATTGTTATAAAAATAAAAAATGTGTCTACACTCTTTAAATCTTTTCATTTGCTACAATATTTTACTAGAATTTAATTATCTTCTAAAAAAAATTTGTTGACAAAACGGTTATATATATAATCCATTGGATTGATTATTTATGATTGAGATTGAAAAGAAAAAGGCATAAATAAACATGAAAAAAGACATGCAGCGGATTCTAATTCCAGCAAGAAATGGGAAAACCATTAATTTGCGTGGGGTCTTGAAAATAGAGATCAATTAATATAAATAAATCATATTTAATATTTATACCTATATAATATACAAATTAAAGGACGACTAGTGAGGAGTATACAATTACCGAGTTTTTTTTTTTTTTAATCCAGAAGATGGAGAGTGAACCCGAGGAAAGAAGAAAAAAATTAGGGATAAATGCATTTTAATACTTTGTAGTTTACTAAATTTGTACATTAGACTTTCAAGTTTTAAATATATCACATTAAGCTTCAAATTTATATTTTATGTCATATTAGGCTTTCAAGATTCAAGTGTACCATATTAAAGCTTCAATTTACATTTTATGTCACATTAGACCTTCAAATTTCAAGTGCATAATATTAATCTTTCAATTTATATTTTATGCCACAATAAACAATTAATGTACTTTAAAACCTTCTAGAATTTTTATTTATTTTTAAATAAAAAACACTACAATTAATTTAAACATTTAATACTTTCTACTTTGTAAAATATTACAATGTAGTCAAATTAAATTAAATTTAACAAAATCTGTTATAATAATTCTAAAACTTTTTTCTTTTACCAATTTTCTTAAATATTTAAAAATATTATTTTTTATTCCTCCAAAAAAAATTATTCATTGTAAAATAAAAATAAAAAATTCATGATGAAAAAATATAGGATTAAATAAATTTTCATGATAATTTTTTTAGCAATTTAGGATGAAATAAAAATTTTATTACATGATTTTTTATTATATTTTTAAAAATTGACAAAAAAAATATAAATTAGAAGTTTAATGTATTACATTTGAAATTTGAAAGCCTAATGTGACATATAATATAAATTAAAGACTTAATGTGATACACTTTAAATTTAAGGGTCTAATATGGCATAAAATGTACATTAAAGACTTAATGTGTTACATTTAAAACTTAAAAATTTAATGTACAAATTTATTAAACTTTAAAATATTAAAATGCATTTATTTCAAAAAATTAAATAATGGTCAACCAAAAAGACAATTGTCAGAGTAATTTGTCATGCCCGTCAATAATGAATTTTTATGCTTTCAAAATTAGCAATTTCGAAAAGGTTATATGGGGACCATCTCATTTTTTTTTTTTTTTTTTTTTTTTTTTATTTTCTCATTATCATATATATAGTTGCCAAAATCATTTAATTTTGGTTCAGTATTTAGAAATTGTATGCTTCAATAGGATTAGTCACAAATTCAAAGCTTTTTTATGCTCCACCAGTTGAGGTTTGAAGTTGGAACCAAGAAGTAGCTCAATTAAAAGGTTGACTGACCTACTCAATCTCTCAAATTTTCTTAATTTTGTGTGTCATTGTTGTCATTATCCCATGGTTTGTTAGGTAAAAGGACAATATTGTCTGGTTTGTGTTCTATTTTATGTGGTAAAAATATAATATAAAGTTTAAATGAAAGTTAATTACTTGGTCTTTAGCGAAGGAGAGAGCGATATTATTTTGATGGTATGGTTTAGCTTTTCTTACAGAAGAAAAAAGAAAGAGAGTTGTAGTGATTGTAGAAGAGAACTAAAGCAGGGGGGGTTTCTTTTTTATTTATTTATTTTGGCTTTACAATGAAAGTAATAAATAAATAAATGTGATATATGTTGTTAATGTAGACATGAGATCGAAATGCAAGATATGAAGCCACACGCTGTCGTTTTGGGCTTCCCTTGACCAACTTCAACTTGTGTGTTTTGGGCTTCATTGGGCTCATTTGCCAATATGTTTGTCAACGGCATCGCCTTCGTTTTAACATGAAGTTCATCTTTGTTGACTATACTATTAACATTTTGACTGGGAAAGGGTGATAATAAATGCAACAACAAAAAAATTAGAAGGTATGTATTTTCTTTTTCTTTGAAATTAAAAGGTATGTACTTGTGTAATAAATGAAAGTAAAATCAACCTTGGTATATTGATATAAAAAAGTTTTAAAACCTTTTATAATTTAGACGCATAACCAATAAAATCCCTCTAATAATGTTTGTAAAACCAAATGCATCTTTAAGTCAAACAGAAAACATTTTCAACCACCTTCAAAATTAAATAATAAGGAACCATATCATGACCACATTCATTCGTGTGTGTGTTTATTTTTCTACAATTCTTCCCAGCCATTTCTTTTCTTACTTCTAGCATATCATCTTGAAGAGCTAATTATCAAAAAAGAAACTTGCGGAGTTTTCTCTTACATTGTATAATATAATTTCAAAATTATTTATTTTTTCCGCTAGAGAAGGAGTTGTATTAACCAAAAGAAACACCAATTGTAAACGATATGTTTTTCTTTTTTTTTCTTTGAAAATAATTTTATTTTCAAAATTATTTCAATGTTTTTAGTCTTAAAAAACATATTAGAGCATACATTTTCTCTAAAATTGTAAGACAAAACCAATGAAAAGCATATTCAAGATGCCACTGAAAACGATAAATTAAATTTTTTGAAGAATTGAAAGTACTATATTCAACATAAGATTTTTCTGGAGCCTTTTGGTGAGGTCCTGGCAAAGATCTCAGCGGAAATATTCATCAGTATGCAAACGTAAATAGTGCACAAAATAGGAGACTTATTTCAACAGAAAGCAAAATGTAAGTAGGACACAAAAGGAAGACTAGATCTAAAGATCTAACTATAGAGGTCATCTTCATCAGCGGCACCAGCAGAAGTTTCAAATGGGTCAGCGCCAGCAGCCCCAGAACCAGACTCTGCAAACCTGAACTCTGTTCCAAACCCTCTCGACTGCTGCAATGTCTGTGCAAATGCCTGGTATTTGCGAATATCAGCATCGCTCACACTCCTACGTGCGTACTTCATTGATTCCTCAAAATGGGCTGCCTTGATCTCATCTACTTCATCCACAACATCCTCCTCCATAGCCTCTGGATTATCCCTTATCTTCCTCTCCCTCTCAATATCCTGCACAATGAATGAGCAATTCATGGGTTATTATCAACAACGAAACTAAAAGAAGATAATGTATCATTCAACTGACATGTGTGCCTGTGTGTGTATATTATTATATTTGTAGACAATGAACAAGGTAATGGAGCATCATACTTTCTCAATGTTCTCTCTGATGGCATATTTGCAAGCACGCTGGCATATTTCTGTGATATCGGCACCACTGAATCCTTGAGTGTACTTGGCAAGGGCTCTAAGGTCAACATCTTTGGAGACTGGAGATTTCCTCAGGCAGGACTTGAATATCTGGTAACGAGAGTCCTCATCTGGTAGAGGGATGTAAATCAACTGATCAAGACGGCCTGGACGCAGAAGTGCAGGGTCTATAATGTCTGGCCTGTTGGTTGCCCCGATGATAAATACAGTTTTCTTTGCAGACATGCCATCCATTTCTGTGAGAAGTTGATTCAAAACTCTATCAGCAGCACCACCAGCATCCCCAGCACTACTACCTCTCTGCAAGATCAGTCAAAAATGAAATAAGAACAATGTCAGAAACCAAATAAATAGTACAATACTCTTTTGTTGAGACAGAATAAACATACGTAGTTATTACATATAATCAACAGCCATGCATTATCACCAATTCTAATTTATTTTACTAAATAAATGAAAATTGATCCTTGGACACCTATGAAATTAAATGTTAATTTCCATTTAATTTCATGTTTCTTCTTCAAGAATGCCATTGGCTTTCTTCAATATGTAGTATTGTTAAATTAAAGATCTGTTATACCGAGATTAAGCTTATTTATGAATAAAATCCTACTGGAGATTCGAAATAAACGTCAAGGTAGATGATATAAGGTAAAATCATTCAAATAAAGAAGCGTCCAAACCTGAGTAGCAATGGAGTCAAGTTCATCAAAGAACAGCACACATGGAGCAGATTGGCGAGCCTTGTCAAAAATTTCTCGTACATTGGCCTCACTCTCTCCAAACCACATAGTCAGCAATTCAGGACCCTTGACACTGATGAAGTTGGCCTGACATTCGTTGGCTATAGCTTTAGCCAAAAGAGTCTTTCCACATCCAGGAGGACCATAGAAAAGAACACCTTTAGAAGGTGACATCCCGAATTTTTCAAATTTCTCAGGATGTTCCACTGGATATTGAACAGTCTGCATGACAAGTAATACAGGAAAACATTATATTTTTTAAGCAGTGTATGGAAAAAAGTAATTGTATATATCTGATCAAGTGCAACAAATTCAATTACCTCTTGGAGCTCTCTCTTGACATTTTCGAGACCTCCAATGTCCTCCCAGCTGACATTGGGCACTTCAACAACCTATCACAATCCATAATTAAGAAATTAAAGACCTATCCAATGTAGAAGCTGCTTTTATAGAAAATAATAATAATAATAATGCACCACCCCCTAGATAATCTGAACACAATGCTAAAAATAATACTTACTGTTTCACGGAGGGCTGATGGATTGCTCGTCCCAAGAGCAGTCTGGAAGTGCTCATTTGTAACTGCCATTGAGTTGAGTATCTCTGCATCTATTGAATCATCTTCTAAGTCTATAACATCCATCTTCTCTCTGATGCACTGAAGTGCAGCTTCAGTACACAAAGCAGCTAGATCAGCACCAACATAACCATGTGTATCCTTGGCAATTCTTTCTAAATCAACCTGCATAAAACAAACAAAAAGAGTCAATAACTTAATTTGAATTGCTGAAGTGTGCATTAAATTTTTATGGAAAGAAATTCAGTATTTGATCTTACATCCTCAGAGAGCTTCATCTTCTTTGTATGAATACGGAGAACTTCAAGACGCCCAATTTCATCTGGTACTCCAATATCTATTTCCCTGTCAAATCTTCCAAATCTTCTCAAAGCTGGGTCAATACTGTTCGGACGATTTGTAGCACCCATAACAATTACATGGGCACGGGACTTTAGTCCATCCATGAGTGTCAATAGTTGGGAAACAATCCTCCTCTCAACTTCCCCATGTGTCTTCTCTCGTTTTGGAGCAATTGAATCAATCTCATCAATAAATATAATGGATGGAGCATTCTTCTCTGCTTCCTCAAAAGCTTTCCTCAAATTACTTTCACTCTCCCCAGCCAATTTTGACATGATTTCTGGTCCATTGATGCAGAAAAAGAATGCCCCAGTTTCATTAGCAACAGCACGGGCAATCAGAGTCTTACCAGATCCAGGAGGTCCATACAGCAGAATTCCTTTAGGAGGCTTCACCCCAATTGATTTAAATAGCTGCGGATGCCTAAGTGGCAGCTCCACCAATTCACGAATCTGAGCCATCTGTTTTCTAACACCACCAACATCATCATAACCAACCTCATCCAGTCTATCCTCATCTTCCCTTCTCACAGGCTCCCCTTCACAGAAGATTTCAGTGTCCGGGGCAACAACACAGTACTCAGCAGGATCAGTCTCAATAACTTTGAACTCTACACTCCTCATTCCTCCTCTCACAAGGAAGAGATCGCCCTTTCTCACTGGGCGGTATGCCTCCAGGAAATAAGCTGTAAGAATAATGACTTGGTGAGCAAAACTCATCCAACTTTCTCAATTGATAGTATAAAAGATAGCAAAAAGATTGAAGTTTAACTCCATTTAAAAGATAACAAGACGTTGAAAATAACTCACGTTTCAAGTATGCATCAAAAAGGTTGCCAGTGAGCCCTTCAATTGTGTCATCTACAGGAAGAATGTGGACACGCTTTCCATATTTGACATCAGCACACTGGTGCACGGAGACAACATCTCCAAGCCTAACCCTTAAGTTGCTCCTCACGACTTTGTTCATCCTAATCTTTGGTTCATCACAGGTATCATCAGCAAGAGCAATGCAGACTGTGTCTTTCCTTTTCTTGCCCTAAAGGAAATTAACAACCACCAAATATAAACCAAGTTATCAGTGTAAATGGGAACTCACCACACCGCTGACAGAAAGATACAAATAAAACAAAATAGTAAGTAATACCTAATTCATACACTAATGATTTTCAAAACACATAAACGTCTGATATTTAACAGCATACACATAAACGTCTGATATTTAACAGTCTATCAATGTTTTCCAGAACATTTGAAGATTTAAATTTTTTTTTTCCTAAGTAACCTGTAATGTTTGACAAACTTCAATGGATTTGACGCCAACAGACCCAGTTAACAAAAAAAAAAGTAGCAGCGCAATATTCCCAAAACCACAAATTTAAATAAACCCTAACTAGAATTCCCAAAACTGTCATGTCATTGACCTAAATTAAAAGAGATAAAGTGAGAAATTTCGTGGGCGTGGAAATCAAACCTTAATCAAGATCGTATCACCGCGGAAGAGCTGAAGCTTCTCCATGGTATCCGGATGGAGCGCGACAACAGAGTTGTCATCGTTGACAGCCTCATCCACAACTAGACGATTGAGAGCTTTCTTCCGCTCAAGAATCGCCGTGTTGAAGTCCCTCTTCGTTCCCTTACTGAACAAAGTTTCAAAAACCAAAAAAGGAATACAAAAATACAATCAGAATCCGAACCAACACAGAGAAATCGAACAAAAATAGAGAAAAACAAGAAATCGGCGAGAGAGAATGAGAATGGAGATCTGTGGGCTTACGAGTCAGATGATTCAGCTTGGTTTGACATATTGGCAAGCAGAGCAGAGGTGAAAACAAAGAGAGAGAGCTTGGAGCAGAGCAAACAGGGCGTAGAAGAAGATGAAGAAGGAAATAGAGAATGGTATGGGGATCTGAAAAGCGGAGGTTGGGATATTTATAAGGAGATAGTCGGCCAAGTTACTCCGTTTCTTGTTAGGAAAGAAAAGTTTTCTCTCTCTTTCTTTCTTGCTTTTGAGTTATAGAATATGTAATTTCTCTTATTTACTCTGTTTTTTAAACCATGATTTCTCTTATTTACTTTATTAACAACAAAATAACTTTTCTTTTCTCATCAAATAAAAAATTCCTATTCCTATTTATTTAACAACAACAAGAAACGTGTTTTTTTTTTGTGAATACAAAAAGAAACGTGTTATCAGTTATTATTTAATTTTATAATATATTTATAAGCTTGATATATCATTATCATTTGAATTAAAAAATGATGTATGTGTGATTTATTTTTTAATAAATACTAACAAGTAATTCCTTTTTCTTTTCAATTATCATAGTCGTAATTTAAGCACTCCAGTCTTTTTATCTAATGATTACGAATTTTTACTAAAATTGTTGAAATTAAATGAAACGAACTTTAGCGATGTAAAATTTGTTTAATAGCACTCGAATTAGAATGGCGCGTTTCTTTTTTTAATTTTGTATATATAAGAAGAAAGTTTCTATTTTTAACCATTAAAGTTTTTTTTTTTTTTTTTTAAAGAAAAGGGTTTCTTATTCCCAAAAATATAAATTATATTTTTAACCATTAAAATACAAGAAGCTAAGTAATTGGAATTCAAATATATAAAAAAAAGAATGTGTATTTTTCAGTATTGAAGAGAAAAATTAGAATTACAATGAGGAATACAAATATTTTTCTTTTTGGTTGAACATTGATACACTTAGCCCTTTCAAGAATATCCACAACGCAATCTCAAACTTTAATTGCAAATCCATCCCTCTCCCACATTTTCAAGGTTCTCTTTATTAAATTACGAAGTCTAGAATGTTCGAATTTGTCATTCTTTAGCGCCTAACCAAACAGAACTTTATTCAAAGTCGCTGTCTATTTACTTACCAACAAATTACAGCACTTTAGCCCAGTGCAAATTGGGTCATTCAAAGTTGTTTTTGGTCGTCATTCAAAGTTTTTTTTGTTACTGATTTTTTATTGGTTAAAACTTCAAGAAACACTCAGAGATTCTTCATTACTTCCTTTATTTTAGATTATTTTATTTTTTTGTTGATATGAAGAAATTCCTTTTGAGATTGATTAATTAGTGATTTATATTTAATTTATAGGCCCATTTACATTGATATAGGAGCACGTGTTTCAGCCCATTTCCCGCTAGCTTACAGCCCTATGCAAATTGGGTCATTCAAAGTTTTTTGTTACTGATTTTTTATTGGTTAAAACCGCAACAAATTCATTCCTTCCTTCTTTTATTTTATTTTATTTTATCTTCTGTTTTTTTTTTTTCGGTTGATATGAAGAAATTCCTTAATTTGAGTGATTAATTAGTGATCTATGTTTAATGTTTTAATCAGGCCCATAAACATAGAATATAGAAGGACATGAATCAGCCGACTACCCGCTAGCCTACAGCCCTGTAAGTCAGGTATAGAGGCATTTTCTGGTTCCTTCTACTTTTCTTTTTCTTTTTTTTTTTCTTTTTTTATCTGGCTGGGAGATTTCTTTTAATTCTTGTTTAAACTTTAACACAACTAATTTTGCTTCTCTCAAATACGCTCGAATGCTATATATTTTTATTTTTTTATTAAAAATAAAAATAAAATAATTATAAGAAATTAATTTCTCCCCTTTGTAAAAATACAAATAAATATTATTGGAAAAGTTATTGTAGAAGTGACGTTGAATCCAAGGATTTTATTATGCTCTCCTTTGGTTTTTCTACTTGTTTCTTAGAGCATTGATATTTTTCTTTCAAAATCTCAAAAAATCTGGAAGATACAGAATTCAATCCCTTTGCACTCATTTAAGTAAGTAAATACTAGAATTGACATTGACATTATTGTAAGCTTTAGTATGGGGAAAAAAAAAATGGAAGTTCTTTATGCACCGCCTAAATTTCTCCTTTCATAGTTTTACTCTTTACCTTATATTCAAAAAATATTTTTATTTTAAATGTCTAAATACACTCCAATTAATGCCTAAACTGTCCAAATACATAAAAACCCATTCTTAATTTAAAACACGGGACAACAGCATGCTGTGTGTTAAAATATATTTGAAACATAGAGATTGAAATTTCTCAGTTTGGAACACAAAGGAAGATAACTGAGAGACAGAGAGAATGAACAGTATACGTACGTGCATGTCCTATGAGGAAAAATTGATGGAACCAAGCACTTGAAAGTGTAGCTTAGTGGTAGAAGTCAGCCGAATCTTCACACATGCGAGTACGGAAATTGAAGTTCGAATCTTAGTATTTTCATTTGGACTCAAGTGTTCATTTCTGCTGCTACTGCACGAAAAAAAAAAAATTTCAGTAACATGAACTTACAGTGTAGACTTACACTGAATTGAAAATATATTTAAATTTAACTCATTTATTATATAATTTTTAAATCTATGACCATGATACTCCTTTCTTTTTAAGCAAAAAAAATTGACGGAACCAAAGAAATGAAACTCGCGAGCAAAGTTATACCTAAAAAAAACAGAGAGCCCAGGTAAAATATAAAAAGAATAAAAGAAGAGGATGGATAGGTTTTCGGTCGGGCCTCGATTAAGCCCATTTTATGTATGCAAGTATACTGCAGGTCTGCAATCAACTGAAATGGGCTGGTGGGTATTTCTTAAGGGTTTCTTTTACAGATGTGTACATGGCAGCTAATTTAATGTTTAATGCCCAGTTTTTTTAAACACATAATTTTTGCCATATCAGCTGTTTTAATTTTTTTCCAAAAGTATCCCTCTTTTTTTCTATTTCTTTCTCCTTCTTTATCTTTATCTTTATCTTTCCTTCTCTCTACTTTCTCTTTCTTTCTTTTTCTCTTTTTCTCTTTTTTTTTTTTTTTTTTTTTTTTTTTTTTTTTNTTCATTTCTTCCTTCCAGCTTAAGAAACTCCTCTCAAAAAGGACAAACAAAAATAATTTTTTTTTGTAGTAATGGAAAAATAAATAAATAAATAATAAAATTGAAGTAAAAGAAATGTGCATTTTTTGAAAACTGAATAAAAAATTTAGAAAATGAAAGAAATTTGAGAGAGAGAAAGAAATTGTCCCATTTATGAATAAAAAAATTAAAAATAAAAGTAAAAACATGAAAAATAAACATAAAAATTGGAAGTTGAAGATAACAAATTATGTTTTGCATCTCTTAGGGCCCTTTACCAAAGGGACACGATATATGCATGTTGTAACTTGGAATAGAAATAGCTAAATTTTCACATAAAGTGTTCACCCCGTCCCATGTTAGGCCCCCCTCCCCCACAAGAGGGGCATGATACAAAATAGAGAGAAAAATTTTGGAAATCTATCTTTATTGTGTAAAAACAGGTGACCCATTCCCAGTAGAGGCATGTAGTTGTGTAATAACATGTCATTCATCCTTAGTAAATGCAGTATCATTGTATAATAACATGTAACTCATCCCTAGTAAAGGCAGAGTTGATGTAAAACACAATAAGACCATGAACCTATTCAGAATGAGCCTCCTGTTATGAAATAATTTAAAAATAATATAGAATAATAATAAAATAATACAATGTCTGAACTAAAGATCATTTTTTTTTTCAAATGAGATGTTCACTCCGCTTCATGATAGGGAAGCCAGCTCCAAGTGGGTGGAGTAAGAAAAAGAAAAATCATTTCTCTCTACTTCATACCCGCTTCACTTTGGGACATGGTTTTTGTTAAATTAATTGTTCACCTCACCCTCATGGTAGAGGGTCCGTTCCAAGTGAATGGGGTGAGAGGCAGAAAAATCATTTTTCTCTGTCTCAATCATATCTCACCTTTAGATGAAGTTTCTATTTTGGAATGGAGTGAGTTGTCTTCAACTTTACACTGATAATGATTTTTGTCAAATGAATTGTTCACTTCACTCCAATAGTAGGGGGCTCGTTTTAAGTGGGTCAGATAATCGATAAAAAAATCATTTATCTCTCCCTTATACAGTGCCTTACTTTGGACAAAGCTTTTATTTTGGAGTGGAGTGAATCGTCTTCAACTTTGGATTGACATTGTTTTTTTCTATGTTTTTATTCATTTTAATAAATTTTAAAATATACATACATTATGCAAAAACTAATAGATATAACATGACCAATTATTGTAACAAAATAAATGTAAATTTTTTTGGTTGATTTTGGAGTTACAATTGGTGTTCTTTATACTTTCAAAATAGAGAATTGAGTTATAAATGAACTATTTTAAAGTCAATTTTAACTGGACAGTGTTGAAAAAAAAATTAAGAGAGACATTATAAAAATACAAGTAAATTTTTGAAAAATGATAATGGTTGGTGAAGTTGAGCAAAAAAGTAAACTGTTGGTATAACTTCAGCAAAAAAAAAGTAAACTGTTGGTATAAATGATAGTAGAAAAAAAAAGTAGATAAAGGCATTAAATTGGAAAAAATTGTATTTAAAATTTACTTGGATGAGTTGCTGAGACAGTAGACACGAAATATTATTTTACAAAAAATATACAGATTTTAGTAACATTGTTGCCACATGACATCTGTAAAAAAACCCATTTCTTAATGGGCTGAGTAATATGATCCATCTGTAGCACTGTAATGCCTATTAAATAGAGGGTCGTTGATTCGTGTGAAACGGGTACCAATTGCTTTGTACCACTTCAAATAGTTCAATGCCATCTACTCAAACTTTATTCCATCATTTTATTTTTGTAAATTGTCATTTTTTTGTTTACTTTTATAATTTAGTTTCATTTTAATTTACTAAAAATAACTTTGCTACAATTTAATTTACTAATAAAAGGTTTACATAATTTTTTTATTATTAAAAAAATAATATTATTTTATTACTACTATAATAGATACTTCCATACTAAATGACATTTTAGATAATTACCAATAAATATTTCATTCTTTCATCTTAAAATTTTAATATCAAAAAATAAATAAAAATAAAAATTTATAATAAAAATTTATTATATAAAATGCAGTGACTATCGTTAATAACAAAAAAAAATTAAAATTCTTAAAAGAATAAATGCTGATTTTTAAATGACAAGTATAATAAATTCTAACACTTGGCACTATTTAGAATAGTATCAGCTCCGTTTCACACAAGTTTTTTACCATTTTGAAGGTACTAATTAACATGTGGACAACCGAGTAAGCAGTTAAAAAAAAGTCTTCAATTGTCGAATCCATCTGTAATACAACTTTGTAAAAATGACTGTAATATAATTACTATTTATAAATAAAATAATATATTCATAAAGAAAATAATATTATTCATAAATAAAATAATATTATTCACAAATAAAGTAACATTGTCCGTAAATAGAGTAACATATTAATATTACTTCATTAAAAATTTTATTATTTCATTTATGAATAATATTACTTGATTATGAATTTTGATAATATTATTTCATTTTATGAATAATATTACTTCATTTATAAATAATATTATTTTATTTATGGATAATAATTATATTACAACTATTTTTATATAGTTATATTGTAGAAAATCCCTCAATTGTCAGATGCGAAAAGAATTCAATTTTATATAGTAAATTGCTGCGAGTCTGCGACACTTAGATAAACCAAACCGAAGGTATATGAAGAATGTTCTTATATAATACAAAAACATATAATACGATTGGAGCAACTAATGATACGAGGATATGACTAATGCTCTCACAGCTGCGTGGCATGCTGAGATTGTTTTTGGATAAAATCTGATTATGATTTCTAAATGAGAACCTCATATCAAGCATTATATATATTTTTAATCACATTTTCAAATTATTAACAAAATATAAATTTAGTTACATATTAAGTAGGGTGTATTTAATTAAAATTTTAATTTTTTTTTATAAATTCTTTTAAGTTATAGATTTTTATAGATTTTATAAAATTATGATTGATTTTGAATGATTTATAAAAAAAAATTAATAATTTTCATGGATTTTAAATGACTTTTATAATTTTTTTTAATAACTTATAAATTTTGAACGACTTTTATAGACTTTCATGTTTAAAGATTTTGTTTTACATTACTGCGAAATATTTTTATACAATTCTATTAACTTTCATTTTAATTTTTTTTAATTTATTTTCATTTACTTTTAAATATAATATAGACTTCATATAACATAATTATATTTTTTCTATCAATAAAAAAATTAAAAGAATAAAAATATAAATTACTTCAATAAAAAAAATTATTTTAGAAATAGTATTTGAAATTCATAATAGTTATTAATTTTTAATATTTAAAAATATATTAGATATTTTAATTTTCATATTAAGCAAAAATAAATGACCATTAAAAAAATAAAAAAAATAGTCATTTAGGTCATTTTTCAAACTACATCACATGTTTATTGCATTTTGATATATTTATCATAAATGTATTTTTATAAAAAAAAAAATATTAATTATTAGCAAATATATAATAAAAAAAAATTAATTCAATACCTTATAACTTTTATAGATTTTTTTAAAATCTTTACAAATTTAAATCGAATACTACACGACTTTATAATTTTTTTTTAAATCTGTATTGAATATATTTAGATTTTTTAATTTTATAAAAGTTCTCTAAAATCTTGACTAAACACATTCTAAATTTTTATTTTGATAAAATAAACATAATAAAAATCTTGATGACCATAAATAAATTTTAAATTTTATCTTTTAAATTTTAAAATGATCTAAAAATGAAAATGAGTCCTAATAATAAAACCATAAGACATTATTGGAGTCTCATTATATATATATATATATATATTTTGCATGAAATGGCTATATATATATATATATATGTAGCAGTACGAGTAAATTTATTTGTATTGTACGTGCTCCTATGAGTCTCCATAATCTGGAACAGAATCTCAGACACATGTAGACCACCTTGTGGCAACTATTTATGCGTATGTAAAAACTAAGTACGATTCATATATGTATTCATAAATTTATTTATGCACATGTAAAAACTAAGTACCATTCATATATATGTATTCATAAATTTGATTTAACAGTAAACTTACAGAGAATATATTTTTAAATTCAGAGTTTAAATTTCAATTTCATAAAAAATCTCCCAATTGAAATAAAAACTATCGATTAATAAATGATGGAACTGATCAGCTTTTCCCAGCAAATTGCTGCACCCACCCACATGGCAAATTGAAAGACACACGTCCAATGCAACCAAGTGGGATGTGTCAAATCTTCAGACGTATACACATGAATATGCATCTTAAATTAAAAGGTTGCACACCAAGACCGAGACCAAGATCATGCAGTAGCATATATATGATGTAAAAATCAATACTTGGCAGCAGTCCACATTGCCTCCTAGCTATTCCATTATTAAAATCACTGCAAGAGGACAAAAATAACAAAACCCACCCAG
Organism: Ochetophila trinervis; assembly: GCA_003254975.1. Taxonomy (NCBI): domain Eukaryota; kingdom Viridiplantae; phylum Streptophyta; class Magnoliopsida; order Rosales; family Rhamnaceae; genus Ochetophila; species Ochetophila trinervis. Next base: position 17,699 of record QANX01003382.1, read on the forward strand.
ACAATTCCACATGATCATCTCTCTATCTATCTATTTCCATATATGCGTCTATGGACATTATTCATCTAATAACAACAAGTCCACGTCGCTTTTCGATTTTAATCTTTACGTCACTAACGAATTGATTAAAATTCTTTTCTGATGATCCACTGCGGCTCAATGCATTCTCTAGTGTGTTCCTAGCCTCCCTTATCTTCTTCCTCAGTTCATCAGACGATTTTCCACCCATCAGACGCTTGATATTATCCGACACTTGTTCCCTAGTGATGGGTTTAATATCAACGAGGTTGATTCCGATCGTCCAATCATCAACCACTAACTTTCTATTCGTAAACTGATCAGTCAAAAGTGGATAAGCTAACAGTGGAACCCTGCACCATATACTTTCCAATATCGAATTCCATCCGCAGTGCGTTACGAACCCTCCGATTGCCGGATGAGAGATCACTTCAATCTGACAGCACCACGTCACGATCAACCCTCTTCCATCGATTTCATCTTCGAATCCAGCGGGTAGGATATCGGTTTCATCGGAGCTTACAATATCAGGACGGAGCACCCAAATAAAACTCACTTTGCTAAGCGAAAGTCCGAAAGCTATTTCCTCGATATCTTTCTTGCTAGCGTGAGCATAGCTACCAAAAGAGACGTACAGAACCGAACCATTCGGCTTGGTACCGAGCCACTGACTGCAGTCTGACTCGGACCACATGTTCGTAGCCACAATGCTTTTGGAAAACCCAGATGGGAAAATGGGTCCTATTGCAAAAGTCGGCTGCTTTTCTTGTAACCCTGATATTGTGCTGGGTTCAAGCTCTTGGACTGTGTTACAGATAATAAAATCTGCCTTTTTAACATCCGAAAATGCCTCGTTTAATATCTTATGCACGGAAGTCGATGTATCTGTGGCTTGAAGATACGACATTAAGTCCTTCGGTTCAATTTCAGGGACACCCGGTATGTAATTGATGACATCTTTGCGATGATCTGATATCAAAGATGTACATGTCGACCAAATAAAAAAGATATATCAAAGTTAAAATATATGCTACCATTAGTATTTAAGCCCTAAATATAGATAGTTATTAATAATTTATTATTAGAGATAATTTTTTACTAAAATCAATTAGCAGTGAGTAACAGTTTTTATTTTTAAATTTGTTTGACATTGGCACGTAGAATTTCCAAATTATTAGATATTAGAAAATAAAAGGAAATTAAATAGATAAAAAAAAAAAAAGTAGAAGCAAAGAAGGTAGAGGGTGCGTACCATGAGAAGCGAAATGGCCATTGGCTCTGAGGAGGTCCAAGTGATAGTAGAGGGTGAGAACCAAAGCAGGTTCAGTCCAGAAGGAGATATTAACAAGGTTAAACTTAGAGGCTACCTTGGAAAAGAAAGTGAAAAAAGTATCAGCAATTAAGCAAGTGAGTGGGGGTTTGGAGGAAGGGACTATAATATTGTCCAGGAGCTCATCAACATGTGTGGGAAAAACTTTTGGGAAAACCTCCCAGAAGAGGTCATGGTTGAGCGACCTGTCGAATCCAAGTGGAAAGCCGTCGCTGATAACATGGTAGCGAATGTCCAAGCCGGATTTACGCGCTCCAATGAAGATGTCATCGTCGGCGGCTTGGTCGGGTTGGGACTTTTTGATCTGCTGATGAATGGATTGGGTGTTCACGAAAGTTATTGTGAAGCCGTACTTGGATGCAAGCTTGACGGCGAGATGAACGGAGGGGATTACGTGGCCTTGAAGAGGGTAGGGAAAAAGAATTGCATGAGGCTTTGGATGAGTATTGCTCTCCATCTCAGATCTCAGCCGACAAGAGAGTAAATATGAGAAGGAAGGGAAACGAGGGAGAGTGTGAGAATTGATGTGGTAGGACTAGGAATAATATTAGTAAAGGAGCTACTTCATCAATAATATACAGTGAATTAAGATTCGTTTTTAAAGATTCAAACTGTTTTTAAAAGTGTAATATTTTGATAATTTTTTAAAATAATTTCAGATTTTTAGAAATTATTTTAATCAAAATTAATGAAGAGTTTTTTTTTTAAAAGGTTTTATGAAGAAGTATAATAAAAACAAAAACAAAAACAAAAGTAAAAACTATATAAAATAGAATCTAAATAGATACCAAAACTACTGATGCTTACAATTATTGATCAACCAACATCACTCAATCATTTTTACCCAAAAAAAAAATCACTCAACCAGCAGCCGTCTAATTTTATTTTTCCTTCATATTATCTTGACAAAATTAAGTGTGTGTGTATATATATATATATACATCACTCAACTGAGTATTTGAATTTGGTCACTACGCCAAAAATTTTAAGAGGTAACTCAAAAATAGCGTTGTTATTTGTAAATGGCGACGTAAATTTTTATGTTGCAAAAATGGACGTCGCAGAAAATGAAAAATAATCGCAATGGACAATATGCGTCGCTAAATAAGAAGCTTTTTGGCGACACGGAGCGTCGCTGATAATGAAATACATTGGCGACGTTGGCGTCACATTTTAGCCACCAAATCGGCGACGCAAGCGTTGCAGTTGTCCACCAAAATGGTGACGCTAGTGTCGCCTTTTTTCCACCAAATTGGCGACGCATGCATCTCGAATTCTCTACCAAAATAGCAACGCACGCGTCGAAGTTGTTCCTATTTTTTGTGTCGAAATTTACCATGAATGGCGACAACAATGTATCATTTTTCGCAAAAATTATTCGTCACTGATACCATTTTTTGGCGACAAAATTCCTCACTAATAAATTTAGACCAATTTTAAAAACCGCAGTTCCAAGATAAGTACGCCTTATATGTACATTATGCATACATGATATGTATAACCAAAAATAATATCAGCAATAAATATTAATTATTAAATTTTATTAATAACAATCCACATATATAATTAATTATGCAGACTTACCTATCCAACAAACCCCTAAAGTCGGTCATTCTTTGACGGTTGTTCTTTGAAAGCACATCATGAAACCATGTGACTGCTAAATATGAGTCAACAACACTTAACATCCAATAGTCTCTACAAAATGTATTAATTACAGATGTTTTAATAAAACTCAAATAATCCATTGTAGTATTAGAATACTTATAATACCTTGACCAGTATAGAAAAAACCATAGTTGACTCCTTTATGCATCTCTCCATCGAAGAAAAATTTTAAGTTATCGCTCATCGGGATTTCTCCTTTCTACATTGGCTTATCATCAGGGAGCATAAAACAATATTTTTCTAGTTGTGAACCCATCAATCGGGAATGTAAATGAAAATGAACCTGACAGTTCAGCTGCGCATGTATGAAAAGGTGGATGGATCGGTTTGAAATGAAAATGCACATGGGTTTCAGTTCGGCGGTGGAAGCGTGTATTTTTGACACATGCACCTGGGTTTGAATCCGGCGGTGGCGGCTTATATTTTTGAAAGGTGCGGTTGGGTTTGAGTCCGACGGCGGTTAGAGTTTGAGAAGAAGAAAATTTTAAACAGTGGGCTCGGTTTGAAAGAGAAGGGGGGTGGGGGAGAGTGAGACATAAATTTAGGTTGTGGAAATTTATCCTACCATAAATATTCATGGAAAAATGCGACGCTAGCATCGCTAAAAGTAGCATCACTTGCGACGCTAGCGTCGCTAGACGTCAATTCTTTTTAAAATTTAAGTTTAGATAGCTTGAAAATATTTATTAAATATTTAAATATTAGAATTTTATATCAATTCATGCATACATATAAACATACATATAAAAATATGCATGAAATATTAATAATTATGTATATTAAATTGGAATATT
>QANX01003383.1:0-54593 GCA_003254975.1 Ochetophila trinervis
AAATTTAAATTCTAATTAAAAAATTATAAATTTCATCTTTCAAATATAATAAATTTGATATTCTTATACATGTTAAATAAATAAATTATTCAATTGCATAGCAACTTTTAAGATTCAAACCAACAGTTGTTATATATATATATATTTACATATACATAATATAGACAATTAATTATTACTTTTTATCAATTTTTTGTTAATTGATATGGTTTATGATATGGACAAATGTTTATTTTAAACGTTAAAAAATTAAAATCAATTATATTGAGATATGATTCGGAATAGCCCAACTGGCTTCAGGCTGATCCGATGGTAGCCCAATGAATCAAGCTTCGAGCTGGATTTATATTAAAAATCTAAAGTCCGAGCTCAATTCATGATAATATTAAGATGTTTCGAACTCGAACCGTATCGGCTTGGGCTGAATTTGGATGAAATTTTTTTGGGCAGGATTTGATCAAATTTTGAGCTTTCAAACTCTTTTTGCATGTCTACCGTTACCTTATTAGTTTGATTTGCATTGAACAAATTTAATATGATCAACAAGATATAAAACCATGGTTCCTTTCAACTTTTTTGTTTTTGAGAAAATAGTTCTTTTTATTTGTGTTGAATAGAAATAATTATTTTTTTGATTCACATATAAATTTCAAATTCTCAATATTCAAGAAATTAAGACATAAATATCACTTGTATCTTACTAAATATACTTACATTATTGTTTAGCGGAAAGAGAAATTAAAGAAGAAACAAAAAATAAAAAATAAAAAAGGAAAGAAACAACTTCTACACTCAATTGATCTTAAAATTATATACGATTATATTATACCTGTTGAAATACAACTTCTTACGTCAGGATATAGATCGAAGATAAAACTAGAAGGCACGATCGAAGGATATGAGCCAGGCCATTCTGTTTCCACGGTTTTCTTGGTATTTTGATTTGTTTTCAATCTTTTTTGTAGTTTTGACTGGTGAAGAATAGTCGCTCACTAGTTTCATCCAAAGCGTATAAGTACTGACTGTTATACTATCTTAGCCTTTCCAAAAAAGAAATGAAACCTAAGGTCATCGCTGCTATTAGTAATAGTTTCGCCTCCCTTAATTAGATTATGTTTGGAGTGTGGAGTTTAGGAATTTCTCTTGCCTAGCTACTTTAATTTCAATAGCCACCCATGTGTTACATTTATACTTTTTACTCAAGCTAAGGACTCAGCTTGGCAATACTCTGGCTCAATCAAATTTAAACTAAGGACTCGCGGCCCTGATTTATTAGTTCTAGACCTGATAACTGTGTTCGTATACAGCTGGAGTTAAAATTTATTGGAGTATGTAAACTTAAAATATATACGAGTTTATATTCGAATTCGCATCAAAATTCAACCAATTAAATTTCTATAAATCTAAACTTTTAAAAATACATATTGACTTATATGATATTATAATACCGTATTAAAATTTATTAAATCTACGAATTCTAAATATATAATTATTTTAGAATTTTTATAGAATTGTATTACAACATTATGATACCGTATTGAAATTTATCACGCTACAAATTCTAAATACAAAATTATTTTAGAATTCTGTTAGAACGCTCCTGAGTTAAAAAAGAAACATGACTGTTTGAGAAGTACGAAGAAAAATCATACATCATAGAAAGTGCCTTAAACAAGAGTGTCTCCACCTTATTTGGTTTGGGAAAACTATAGAACAGAGAAAAACACTTAAAAAAAAGAAAAACTAGTTTAATTAAAACTTGGGATCAGATTTGCCAGCTCGCCTCCTGAGGTCCACAACATCCTCATCAATGGGCTTGGGGTCCACGTGGACGTCGTCGTCAGGAGTGGACCCCACAACCGAGTCCTTGATGGACTTCCCGGTCTCCTTGACAGCTCCCCATGCACTCTGGGCAGTCTCCTTCGTCTTCTCTCCTATATTCTTCGCCGTCTCCTTTGCCTTCTCCGTCACATTCTCCGTCTTCTCCTTCGCTCCCTTCATATTCTCTTTCGTCCTTTCTTTCGTACTCTCCGCTGCTCTGTTCGTTCCCTCTTTCGCCTTCTCGGCCGTCGAACCCGCTGCGCCCTTGGTCTTCTCTGCGTATTCCTTCGTTCTGTTTTTCAAATCCTCCGCTGTTTCTTTTGTCTTCTCCACGCCTTCTTTCATTGTTTCTTTTGCTCTCTCCGACATCTCGTGTCGGTCATCTTTCCTCCAATCCCTCGACTCGTACGCCATGTCGGCCCTTGAATCTCTATTCTCTTCCGCTGCATTTCGACCCTGAAAAGGAAAAAAATCAGAATCAAACCATTATTAATAGTCCCTACAAATTAATTTCACTGCCTAGTACATATGCTTCAGGATCTTTCTTATAGAAGTTTAATAGATGACCTGGGAGTGTTTGGAGGCAGAAGTGTAGCAGACCCTGGAGACTTTGCCGGAGGAACGAAGAGAGAGAGGGAGGGTTTGAGGGAAAGCTTTGGAGAGATTGAAGAAGGCGTTTTTCGCTAAGAACATACCAGCCATGATCGATACTTCGTATGCTTTTGGTTTCTGACTGCTTTCTGGGAATGCATGTTATAAGGTGTTTGAGAGAAGGAAGGTGGCGGCCTAGCTGGTTGACACGTGGAGTACCAGATGACACGTATAGGATATTTTTTGTTTAACTTGTTGGTGGCGTGGTGGGGTGGTTTGGCTTGTAACACATGTTCTCCCTTTTTCCACCTTTTTCTTTGTTTTACCTCCCTCTGGGCCCTGCCTCCAAAATCCAATTTTTCAATAATGTTTCAAAAACATTTCAAAATTAAAAAAATTTGACACACTTTGTACTTTTTTTTCATTATTAAAAATTGAAAAAGGATAATTTTTAGCGAAAAAAAGTTTGAACTTTTGATTTAAAAATATATTTTTAATAACTTTATTGTCGGACTAAATTTATGAGCACCACACATTTTATAGTTACTTTAAAGCTTTAATTATTTTTCTAAAATAGAGTGAGTTTTATATCTAAACTAAAGTCATATTAATATTTTAAATTAATATTTTATATTTTTTAATAACAAAGTTATGACCCTTCGTATTTAAAATTTTATCAAAATAATGAAATTTATTTTAACGCTACTAGAATCTGGATTTTGACCTTTTCTTTTCTTATATTTTATATATTTATAATTTTTTAATGTATGTTGCTTAGTTAAATTGGTTCTTTACAATAATATTTAGCCAAAATACTTGGTCTAAATATATAACAAATTTTTTTTTAAAGAACATGAACCTTTTGCTCAAATATTAAAATTGGTTAAAAAAAATGAAATATTTATTTATTGTTATTGTGTACTTTTGAACAATTCTTATATAGTATTTTCATAATAATTTTTCACTATTCATTTTAAAACTTTTTTTTTCTATCATTATAAGCTATTATTCATAAAAATAAAATAACACAATAAACTACTTATATTTATTTATATTTTGTAGTTCTTATATATATTTTTCATATATTTTTTCAAAAATGCATATATTTTAAAAGGTTAGTTTAAAGTGTAATTCTCGAAGTTTAATTTAAATTAAATTAAATCATTTATAAAATTTGTTAGCGTATGCAATTATTTTTATACTATTGCACAAATGTTATTGACAAAAAATGATATACTTCAAATCAGAGATATAATGATAATTGTATATGCCAACAAAAACTGTATATTTATTGTCAGAAATCTAAAAAATTTAATTTAATTTAGATCAAACTTAGAGCTGCAATTGAAATTATTCATTTTTTAAAAGAACAATTTAATTTATTTAAGAAAAATAACAATTTAATTTACTTTGCCCTTGAACAAATTGTCCTGGCTATGTGAATTATTATATGTACGCACTAGGAGTATACAAAAAAATCGACCAACCGATGAAACCGATAGATCCAATCCAATCTAACTTGTTTGAATCGGTTATTTAAGTTTAATTGGATTGGATCGGTTTTGAAAATTCAAAACCGATAGTCGGTTTGGTTTAATTTTTTATGTTAAAAACCGATCCAAAACTGAACAGTTTACTCTTTTTTTTTTTTAGGCAGGCCTTGCCAAGCGCGACTCCAGGCGCTTGGTTCTGCGATTCCAATGTTTATTTTTTTTCAAGTAGCCCAGCAAGCAGACCTTGCCATGTGCGACCCCAAGCGCCTAGTACTGCGATTATTTTACAAAGCATATGGCAATTAGTTTAATGTTACTAGTATTTAGGCTTTGTTTTATTAGTTTAAATTTAGAGTTAGATTACTGGATTATTGTATTAGTGTAGTAATTTTGTTTGTTTTAGTTTAATAGGTTTATTTTTCTTATTTTTTTTAATCATTTATGTGTTAGATTTTGAAAAAAAAAACGTAATTTTTTAAAAAAAGTTTAAGCCCAACAAATTTTTGGCATAAAAAATAGCTAAAATGTCAAATATTTAAAATAAAAAAGCTCAAAAATTAAATTTTAAAAAAATTTAAAAAATAAATAAAAATTAAAACCAAACTGATCCAATCTAATTACTAATTTGATTAGATTTGATATATAAATCGGATTAGATCGATTTGAAAAAAAAAATCAATTACTAATTTGATGAGATTTATTATTTTTAAAATAAATCAGTTTAAACTGATGAACAATTCATGTAAACTGGTGTGTTTCATGTAATTCAGTCCAAACTAATCCGGAAAATCAGTCCAAATCTGGTAAAAACTCACTGACCTTTGGTACACGCTAGGCCTTTCATACGGGCTTTTGTAGGCCCATGAGGAAAACCACACTAAGCATTATTAGGATCGCCAGAAGTCCATACTGAAAATCATCTGTGGACTCAAACCCAAGAACCTAGCTTGTAATCCACTTGACAAAAATGAAGATAAGGTCTAGAGGAAAACAACGATAAAAAAGTAGTGTTCGTCATGTAGGACTGAATTGTACGTAAGGATTCATAATTTTCTTTATATGGCTAATATGTATTTAGTTCAACTCAAATACTATTATATTAACTAAATATTTCCATCAGCGATCATTATCTTACCCAACATTGTATACAGGTCCGCAAAGAAGATATATAATTAATCAGTTAAACTATTGTAAAGTGTATTTAAAAATTTAAAAATACAAACCGTCATTAATAGTAGTTATTAATGACTCTGTGATTGATTTGCTACTATTTGTAACGATTTATATTTTTATATTTTATAACAGTTTAACTGTATAATCAATTAATGTATATGTATATATATGTTAGCTAGTATGAGTAAAATAATTAAAACAAAATATTCAACAAACACCATAGACGAAGAATTCTTCTCTTTTTCTGTTCTTTTTTTTTTTTCCCTATTTTTCTTGTATTGTCTTCTCAAAAATCTATACATGTATTTATTTCCTTTGACTATATATCCTCATAAACACAGGAAAACAATACAATGTTTTCCATACCCTACAAGGTTTTCTCATCAATTATTTGATCACATATATAATTGTAACTATATGTATCGCCAACTTCTGGAAGCGTTCCAAGGCTTGTGTAGCAATCGTGGAAATCCTGATCCACCATCTTTGTTCTACTCGGTGATGATGGTGATGATGAAGGCTCCACAATTGACATCGTTGGTTCGATTGTTGTGGTTGATCCTCCAACTAAACAAGAATGATCCATGGTTGACAAAGTCAATAGGCTGTTAGCTCCTTCTTGTTCCTTGTGTTTGAGTTGTTCTATGAGCAATGCTAAAGACGCTTCTTCTTCATCCCTAGCATATATATCGTCATTAGTTGGGATTTCGGTGATTACGTTGTTCATTATATTCTGGGTGTTGTTTGTGTTGTCGTCGTAGTTCGTAGATTGTTCATTGTAAGAGGGGTCTGCTACTGGTCTTTCCTTCCTTTTTATGCAGACGTACTATTTCATCACCATGAAAAACGCATATGCATCAATACATTATATATTTGGACATATATATCAGTACTAATTAATCAAAATTTGTATATATAAATGATATAATATGCACGCAGGTTAAGAAATAATTAATTATTTATTTATGCATTTTATATGATTGAAGCCATGGATAGTTCCTCAGCCCTCCATTCCTCCTACCAAATAATTAATAAATACATCATACATATTGACCCAAGTTATATTATCTGTGAACCCATTTAATAAATGTGTAAGTAATGAAACACTTCAAAAATAATATGCTGTGGGAGATGAAAAATAAAAGCAGGCTCATTCTAAACACATGGAAATTAAAGAGAACCAAATGATGATACATATACATAGATGAATAATAAGTAAATATAAAATCACTAGAGATGATCTCAACATAAATCGATATAAGCAATTGTTAAGTAATATATATTGTGGAATATATAATTTTACGGGTAGGACATTTTTATTTATTTATTTAGCAAAAAAAAAGAGTCCACTTTAAGAGTCTTCCTCTTTACCAGATTTTAAAGCACTTGCTCTGCAAATTAACAAGGGCAAAAGGGTGGCCCACCTAACAGAATTTTAATAAAAAGACAAAATCAAAAGGGGTAGCTCTTTTAAGGAGTGTCTTATATGGCAGGTCCAGGCCAAGAACATGTAACCGTCCCTCCAGTCCACATGGGTGTAACTACTCGTGCCACACACGTGGATAGTCCTAGCTGTCAAGTGAATTGCTTTTTATTTTTCCATTTAGGAACCTTCCTAATTTGTCCTCATTCCCTTCACACCAAATTTGGAGATTTGCATAACTTTAATAGAAAAAAAAAAAAAAAGGTCAAGGGGTATCATTGTCATCATGCATTCAGGTTTGAACAAATTAATTTCCTTCAAATTTTTAAACTCCAACTTTAAAATTTTTCAAACGAATTGATTTTGTATCAAGGAAATAAAACTCACGAGATTCTTGCATTCATCATCGTAAAGAGTAATGGAATCTCCAATCTCCAATCCATTTTCCTTGACAAAGTCTCCTGTTACATTTAAACATGATTGTTATCAATATATTAATATATATATATATATATATGTATGTATGTACATGGAGTTCTCAAAAAGATACTCAAAAATGAACAAATTGAAAGATATTAATAATCAGCAAATTGAGTTTTTACCTGTATTTTCTAGGACGTACATTCTACTCTTGTTATTTGACCAGTATCTATGTCAACAAAAGATGAAAGAATTGTCTTCAAATGAGCAAAAAGTTTGTACATCTTGTTTTTTTGGTAATAAAGTTTGTACATCTCTATATGGGTTCAATTGGCATATATATATAAATATAGATCAACTTAAATCTATATACTCACTTGTATTTTAAGCTCCACTCCTGGTTAGAATATACATCTCTAATCACAACTTGGATGCCTTCCTTATCAAAGAGAACTGGAAGGTTTTCCTCTGCCTCCCTCTGAAAATGATGAACAGCTTGTGATCAAGATATGCACAGATATAGGAAGAAACAAATTTGGATATCATAGATGATTGTTGTTGTAATTTTCCAATGAGATTAAATAATGAAAACGAGGTAAATTAGGGGCAAAGTTTTCAAACCAAAAGATGCTAAGGAAATGATGATCATACACTATAAATAAGGAATAATATTATCATCACATATCATAATTTGTGTTCCATCAATTTCCCTTTTGCTTATTATTTTTATGTGTGCAAAAATCAAGAAGCCGACCACAAAGGGAATTAGTTTTTGTGCAGTGTTGATCACAATCATGTTGCAGTAGTCAATAAGAGCAAAATCAAAGAAAAGAGAATTTCGTTGGCCCTAGTCAATAAGAGCAAAATCAAAGAAAAGAGAATTTCGTTGGCCCTTTTACTTCTTTGTTTGTCCTACATATTTTCTTCCAAAAAGAAAAGAAATAAGGAGAAGAATAGGAAACAAAAATGACTTTGCAGCAAATAGACAAGCATGCAAACCTCACCTTCGGAAGGACAATCCTGCCCAAAGATCCAATGTCACTGTGCTTCAACTCCTTCTTCAGCAAGACTCTCAGTTCCTGTGTACATAATTCAGTAAACATGGGAATTAAAGACAATACCAATAGATCATAACATACTATAGAATGCAAGGAAAGGACTTAAAACACAAAAAACAAAATTTGAGAAACCTAAAACCAACCTTCTTCTCAGGCGTGCAGAAGGTGTATAGATTCAGGTTAGTTTTGGCGCTGGCATTATTTCTCTTCTGCACATTACTACCAGTACCAGATATTCTTAGCCCACTTGCCTCTTGGAAATTTGAAGAAGATGACCCGGCAGAAGAATTCCTGCCCAAGCTAAGGCTCCTTTGGCGTGCCATTATTCTCCTACTTCTTGCAACCTTGGTCATCCATGCATCCATAAGCCTTTTCTCTTCGTTCATGGATAAAAACTGAGATTGCGGATTGGGCATGTTGGAAAGAGCATCATTCTGCCTGGCCATGGAAGGCTGCACTGCAGGGTATGCCAAAGACTGGCCTGCCTGCAGGCAAGTGTACATGGATGCATATTGCAGGCCTTCATGAGATGAAAACTGATAATGTGCCGGATAATAGTACTGACAGGTTGCTGGAGCAGTAGCGGAAAAAAAGCTCAAAGGTTCATACATATTGGAAAACTGAAAATTCTGAGAGCCTCCTTCCATGGAAGGATGCCTCAGGTGGATCATTGGGAACAGGTGGGTGGTTGTGGTGGATGAGGAGGCAGAGGCAGAGGCAGAGGCGGAGGTGGAGGAAGCTGGGAAGTTTTCCATTATTGAAACAAACACAAAGAGACACAATGAGAGGGTGGTCTTTGGGATGTTGAAGTTGAGACGGTGATCAAACAGGGTTTGCTAGTGAGAGTGAGGAAGAAGAAGAGTAGAGTTGTTTTTGGGTGAAATGTTTAAAGGAATGGCTTTGTATGAGGATTGTGTAAGGGATTGGGATGCTGCCAATGAAGAGAGAACAAGTGTGGCAAAAGCAAAAATAAAAGCATCAAGAAGTGCAGAGGGGTCGGTAAGGAGAGAGAGAAGAAAAGTAGTGATGGTGTGGAGGAGAGGAATGATAGAGTGAACAGGGGAGGAGAAGAAGCTAGGTTCCAATGGGGTGGTATGGAAGACATGTGGCTGCTCAGAGGTGGTTTTGGGATACCCATCTGACCAGTGTTTGTCATTAGAGAGTGAGAAAGAGTTTGAAGCTTGGGGCACTCTTTGATTCAAATGTGGCAGACTTGGGGCTAATCTTGCATAGAAAACCATGCGAACCATGGCTAACATATGTAAATCATGGCCCTATGTCAAAACCACATCTCTTTCTCTCTCTCTCTCAACTCGCTTGCTTATTCATCACACACTTTCTCCGCTCACCATGACCAAGAATCCCAAGAGCAATGTGGTGGTGTGGTTGGATGGGTTTATAGTTTCTAACTTTTAAGAGAAAAGGTCATGGTGAACTGCTACATCCATTGATGATCTCCAGTGCAAGTTTAAGGAGATCCCAAACATAGCAAATCACACATACCTATTCTCTTTACTCTTTAGTTTTGTTTTATTTCATATAACTTTTACATGATCTATATATTGTTTTAGCTTTATTTTATTTTATTTAAGACATTACTCTTTAAGTTTAATAAAGTAGATTATTTCTATTAGCGGGTTTGTTTAGTGTTTCGTATGTTATAATATAAATTATATTTTTAATTTTATGAGTTTTATAAATAGGTTTATATAATGTTTGGAATGTGAGTAAAAAGGTTTTGGGAATGTTTGGAATGTGAGTAAAAGAGGCAGTTTTAAATGGCGATTGCCAGCTTATCTCAAACCACCACCACATGGTGGTCATTTGCACTGCCACATGAAAATTCTGACCTGAGCTGTTGTATTGTCTTCTGTTGAACCTTTCTATGAGGATCCCCATCCTTTTCAAACCCATCCTGCATTTACCAATTTCCTTATTCCTTAAAAAAATTCATAACTCATAACTTTTGGAAGAAATGTAATTAATAAAGCAAGCAATGGACTGGATACTATCATAATAATTGTAGAGATGTGCATATACATGAATTTAATGAGGGCTGTAATAAATGAAAGCCTTGAGAAGGCAATAGCATGTTATAACATTCAAATTACATGTCATGCTTAAATATATATAAGGCAAGTAATTTACTGGATACTATTATCATAATGTCTATAGATGAGCATATACATGATATAATGAGGGCAGTAATAAATGAAAGCGTTGATTAAGTAATAACATGGTACGGCATTCAAATTACAAGTCATGCTTAAATATACAAGGCATCATATTAAGAGGGTATAAGATTGTACCTTTATTCTTTGATAAAATGGAGATGAGGATTTTAGCACCAGGCCTAATCGAACCCAGGACCTAGGGAAAAAGAATATATTAATTGGAGAAAATTTTAAAATGCTTACTTTTTATTCTTTTGCAACATGGGAAAAATTCTCAAATTTGAGTAATATAGAGTTCAATATCTAACTGCTGCACAAATGCTTAAAGAAAACTATACAATGTCAATCAATTTTCTATTAATTAAGCACAGGAAAGAAAATTTTCCACATGAGACGTACAAGAACAATCTACTAAGAAGCATATGTGACCATGGTGAGTCTTATTGTGCTAAAACCATTATATCCAATGGTTTAGATTCCCCATTTGACCTGTGGATGATTCTAATTAGGACATTTCCATAGGCATTTACTATTTATCACTAAGAAAGGTTTCAAAATTTAATATTCTATTATAGTGTAATTATATTGGGAAAATATATAAAGTTATTACTTCTCCCATTTCTAATTGAGAATCAAAAGTGATTGCTCACTCTTCCTGGAAGAAAAGCTAATATCTGATGGAAAGGTAATTAAAATAAGTAAGAAAGTGACTTCAGGCTTCATAATTTTGAGGATTCTATGGTCATTACACCTTTAGCGAATGCTCCTACAGGAAATGAAGCTATCGGTTGAAGAATATATATTTTTTCAAGAGATAACAGGTTTTCAAACTCTTGAAAACCAAGCGCTGCTGCATTTTTCACCAACGGAAACATGAACAAAAGATTTTGACAGATTCAGAAAAGTGATCAGGAAATTGGTGCTTGTTTGATCGCCTTTGATATGATAAAGAAACAAAAACACATTTAAAAAAGAAAGCAATTCTTTTTTTCTTTTTCCTTTTTAAACAGAATGGAAAATGTGTCTACAGAACCTTGAGGGGATATAGGACTGCAGCTGAGTTCTACATTATGCGTTGCAGGAAAATTGTTGGGGGACTCCATAATTTGTTTATGATTGTCCTCGGAAAAAATTATCATATATACAAGAATTATGATGTGCTAAATTAATCCATCTTTATGGCTCATGAATGTTAAATCCTTTAAAAACTCATTCCATTTAGAAGTGATAAAGATCTACGATTTTTCCTTCAAAAATAGTATTAAAAACTAACCAACTAGGGAGATTAGGAACTTGTGCTCTTTGGCCAAATTTTGATGTTGCTTTGTGCAAAAAAGAAAGTGTATATTACACTATCAACATTAATGTTGGTAGATATAGGTTTTTCTATTTTGCTCAGGAAAGACCTGAGGCAATATTTAGATTTAAGGACCATGCTACTTCATATAATTAGTGTTACCATATTATGTAATGATAACTTTAATTATAAAAATTCTATTAAAACTTTTACCTCCCAAAAGACATGATTAGGATATATCATATCTCACAAGTCATATTTAGATAGATTTCCTTTTTCTCCATTTCCCTCCCAACCCCCACACCCCCCCCCCNATGTCTAACAAATGTTCGGGAAACCTATTAGGTAAATTGACCAGTAGTTTCACAAGAAGTTCATCATTGCAAATTTAGAAAAAGAAAAACATGGGACTAACCAGAGATCCTAAAAGAAAGCATGAATTCTTGAGTCCTGTATATGAAATAACAACATGCAATCTCCTCGACAATGAGATTAAGCATATATGGTCAGACTATTATCAGGTACATATATACCTAATATTTGTTATGTTTAGATATAAAATCTAAAAGCTAAGATTAAATTATAAATAAGGGGAATACGTTATTTAAATTCTTAAAAAATCTTGATCACGTATTTATCCACTTATCATTTAATTATCACTTAATCCTAGCTTTTGAATTTTATACCTAAACATAACAAATATCAAGTATACCTGATAGTAGGTTGACTGTATATATATATATATATATATTCAGGATTCGTCCGGGATAACAAGTATCCAAAGTTAGATAGGTGTATGTGTATATGTACACACACACACACACATATATATACATACATATATATATATATATATATACACATGTGATTTTGCTAATATGGGTTACATCACCTACCACTCAGACAATAACAACCCACTGCAGTTGTCTGATGCACATAATCAAATGAATTGAACGTGCAATTATATGCATCATACAGCTGCAGTAGGCTGTCTCCCACTGAGTGATGAGCTACATCGCTCAAGGTAGCAGCTCTGTGTGTGTGTGTATATATATATATATATCATGTTGTTAATAATTACAACAATAAATTTTAACCTTTCTTTACGATCTAAGCACAAAATTTAACAAAAAAAGAGAAAAAAAGGAAATATCAAGAGACTGCTTCGGACTTACAGAGGAAGCAATGGAATCACCAGTAACTGCAACTTTGACAAGGAAAATTTTGCACGTTAACATATTTACCTCATGTTCATCACCAAAATGAATGACCAATATTTCTATGCTGAAAATTTCTAGTGCTTCTAGGATCCTAAAGAAGAAATAAAGATTTTAACAATGCTAAAGGGAAAGAAGAACGGAAGTATGCAATTGTGAAGGATAACTTGTGAAGGAACTCTTAAATATTTAGGCATTATAGATGTGAGGAAAGAGTGTCCGCAGGCTGCATGCAGTCAGAGAGTCTAGCTGATTAACACCTGCCTATATAGCTGTCAATCATCAAATAATGTAACGTTTAATATCCTGACAATGGCCGGAACTTTTGCTCTGAAAGACAAATTATATAAATCGAAATCAATTTATCTCTTAGATCCGCTTTTATTACTTCTTTTCTTCTGACTTTTTCCAAATGAAATTACAAAAGCAATGCCTAAGAAAATGTAGATGTACAAGCATATCCTAGTTTCAGAATCGGATATAGTATAGCCATCAAATTGGCAGGCATTCGATTGATAAACAAAAATTATTTGGAAGCCTCTAAAGGATTACCTCTAAAACTTTAGACTCAATTTTCAGGAGAAAAATAAAAAGAGATTAGAAAAAATTTCATTGAGTAAAGAGATTTGGATGTGAATTATTTTAATAGAAGATCAAAAAAACTGAGTGAAGAAATGAATGATGAAAAGTTCTGCAAGATGAATTAGCTGAAACATTAGAGGAAGAAACACAAAACTACATTATTGGTGTATTGGCTAAATAAAAGTTCGCCTAACCACTATCACACGTTGATGTAATTTCTATCTTTAGAAAGTAGTTTAAAACATTACAGAGAGGTATCAGTCATAAAGAGAAAGGACTTTGAATATCAGTTTTTGAAATTAATGTGGTTTTTTTTTTTTTTTTCCTTTTTCAAGAGTAGAATTCTGGTTACCATGTAAAAAAGTTAGTTTTCATAGTGAAAAAATTTGACAAGGAAATTTTGACATGCTAAATATGCAATAAGGATTAAAATATGAGAGAAGATATTAATGACAAAGAATGAGACTTTAAGTTATCATCTCTCATTATCATCTCATCAGTCTTCAATTAGTTCACAACATGAAATAGAATTTAAAAGCTATGTGTAGCAACAACCACCACTGAATACATTGGTTTAAATACAAAAATCAAATTTAACTAATTAATATGTTATATGCTATAAGTGCATCTCAACAAATATATGAACAACCAAAGAAGTAGTAGTCAACTAACAGATAGTTTTCCATGTTAGCTCCAAGACTGAAATTAGAGATTATAAGTCTTAATTGATGGCTATATTCAAGTGATTGTGAATTATATAATGTAGAAAGAACAACTTCACCTTCATGTTACAAGGAGCTATCCTAAAAAAAATTTCTTTTTGCAGTCTCAAATTATCTCTTGGCATATAAGAGCCCAAACTGCTGTTAAAAGGCAGCAGTATATATAGTAAAAAAGGGGATGACGTACATACTGGTTTTGCGGATAATTCATAATTTAGTTATATAAATTGTAGGAGGGTTAAGGCTGTTAGTTTCCACGTTATTTTACTTAAATCAAATAGAGATTAAGTACAAGATGATGGAGATCATAGTGTTGTTACTTGGTAAAAAAGAATAAGAAAGAAAACTTAGCATATACACTATGCAAGTATAACTCAAGCTAGCAAAACCATTTGACATTCCTTAACTCCATATACATTAAGGTTTCACATAATAGCACACAAAAGAACAAAAAAATGTACAGATAACTGCATACCTAGTTCCCTCTTCCCATTAATATAATTTGAATGCGAGTCAATCCTTGATTTTAAACTACTGGATACTGAAAAACATCTTTAACACGTGCCATCTTGCGTGTTCTGGTTGCCTCCGTAATAATTTGAATTCAAAGTCAAAAGAGAAACTATTTTTTTACTTATGGATATAAGTTTTGTTGTTAGCATTATGAAGGTAGTCATATATAAAAGTGCTACTTTTCAGGACACTTGAAATAAACAATATTTGAATGATGATGACAACTAGTTAATGTACCGTAATAATAGTAATCATAAAAGAAAATAATGTAATAAATTCAGGGTAAAGCACTAAATAATATGTAACCAACAGAAAAACAGCTAAATTCTTCTCTATACAGCATTGATCTTATCAGATGATTGATGCAGAAGTTCAAACAGGACACACTTGTTTAACTAATTTTCAATATTCTACAAGAAAAGGGTAATTCACTCTTGTTTAAAACCTATTGCTCTTAAAATATCTTCAATAATGTTTAAAAACTTGCACACCCTGGCTCAAGTAATATTATGTTTCTCACTAATAAGCCTTAGCCATTTTGGCCACTTGTCTAATTAGTCAATGAATATATAAACTTGCATATCACTTGCTATATAATGAGGTGGAATGTATGTCTTCAGAATTTTCCAAGCCCAAAAATGACATAAATTTGTATGCAAGAGTCTTGAATATCATATCTCATAGGTATGCATATACAATGTAAGTGTTCATTTGATAATGATTTTAAAATATCTAAAACGGCTTTTAACAGTACTTTAAAAAACTTCTTATATTGTTTCGTTAAAAATATGCAAGTGTTTCTTATTGATCATTGTTTTCAAGACCTATCTTGGTGATTGTCGGAAGAATCAACTGTATTTGCACTTACTTGAATCTAGCTTTCAAAATGCTCCCTATGTATATCAGTTTGCAACAAACTTATTTCATCATTTGATGCATAGTCTTGGACTAACACAGAACAAGCAATTAACCAAACTCAGGTGGCTTACCCCTCAAATCCTGTTTTGTACAGAAATTATATCCACTGCAAACATGTTTCTTAGATTATCATACTAGAGCCACATGGTGAGTATTTCATTAATCTTCTTGCAATTAATTTTCTCTACTCCTTTCTAGTATGCATATTTGTACATGTCCACTAGAAAATTAAAAATATTAATCCTAACCCTGTGATATACCCACCATAGGAGTTGAGAAGTAAAAAATCCCATTAACCTTTTAACTCTATGCCCTCGAGCACAAGACAGTTACATACAGATTATAGAATGCAAAGTGGAAAGTTCCAAAGTACAGATGATAAAATGACATACTGATAAACAATTATCCTCTTGAAACTAATTAACGATACTGATGTAATCATACAGTAAAACTCTCATGAAAGATAGTTCGGACTTCGGAGAATGAACAAATACAATTCGGTCAAGACACCGTGATGGATTTTTCATCAGATACTTTATAATTAGCATTTGAATTGCTTTAAAAGCTGAAATTTGAAAATGTATTTAGTGTTTATATGAGTCTAATAAAATATTAAAATAGTAGAAGAGCAAAGCGAATCATTTCAGAATCATATCAACCCCAAATTTTTAAATCATAAAACACTTAAAAAATGATGATTTTCCATCAGAATGATCCTCATGTGAGAATTTATATATGGATATATAATATAAGGTTTTGACTATATTGTTCTTTTAAAAGGGAAACTACTTGAAGACAATTCGATTGATAAGTAAACGTTTATCGAGAATTCTCAAAACAAGTTTATGCGATTTGAACTCTTACATTATGTGAAGGGTTGTAATTTCTTATTTGGTAAATTAAAGATGTTGGAAGGGTAAAGATTGGCATACTTTGCAATTGCAATTTTGAATGGACCAGCCTACATCCACCTGGCGATCTGTATACATTGGTCCAAGTACTTTGCTAATCCATCTGTTAGCATTTTGACATGTAAAGGATTGTAATGGAAAATTTACTCGCTCGAATACATGGGGATATGGTAAGAAGCATAAAAGGTGGTATTTGTGATAATAGTGACAAAAAAGGGAAACGATTTTTTCTTCTTTTAATTTTAATTTTATAACAATAGTATTTTGCGTAACTGAAAAATCAAACCTGCAGTCCAACAGATCCTGTCGAAAGCTTGACACCATGGCGACCAATGCGGCTGATTCCAATGTGGCTGATTCAGAGTAATTAATTAATAATTAATATTAATTTCAACATGTTTACCAACCTCAAAGACAACCTTAACGATGTTCTCTTTTCTTTTACTTCCTTTTGGATAAGGACAGCATTTACAAGTTGCAACTCAGCAAAACGTTCTTTGCAAGAAGAAATTTTGAACTATTTTGTAATCAATTTACAGGCCTGACCGACTTGGAAGCGAAGAGAGAGAACCAGAAAGCAGAGGTGCTTGGGCAAAGAACAATCGATGTAGTTTGAGTTGAAATTTCGGCCTTCTTTCTTCACTGGGCCTACAAAATAAAGAAAAATGACTCAAAAGGCGCTTGAGGAGCAATGGGTACTAGCTTATTAACTTCTCACATCCAAGTCAACAAAGAAATTTTTTTTATCCAGTTGCTCAAAGCTGAAAAAAGTTATAGAAAAAAAATCTGTGTTATAAAATTTTATAAATTTGTCTATCTCTAGACCATGGAAGAAAATTTTCATAATTTATACGAAATTTCTAAGAAATTCTTCTTTTATATGCCATAGAAAATATATTTATCTTTTAAAAAATTACGGATATAATTTCTATTGAATTTTTTTTATATTTCTACAGTATATATTTATGTTAAAATTTTTATATTAATTCATTTACAATTCTATTAAAATTTTCATAATATTCATAGAAATTTCTGAAATATTTATGAAAATTTTGAAAAATATTCATTAATTTTTTAAAAAAAATTAAAAAAATTATGGATTTTTTAAATATAAAATTTATAATATTTTTTAATTATTATAAAATTTTAAAATGATATATTTTCAAAAATGATGTATACGTACAATATGAATATTTTTTTTTCTCTTATTATCAAATTGTAATCTTACATTATATTATTTTCATCTTTTTTTTCAATTGTTTTATCATTATTTTCAAATTGTTACGTTATAATAGACTAGTAATATAGTATGAGTGAGTGTCATTGGGTAGGTATTGTATAGGGAAAAACATAGGCTTTTATTATAAAATATAACAATAGCAATATTAACAATAACATGTAATATTAGATTAATATTATTGGCATATTACTAATTACATGCAAAACTATCAAAAATGTGTATTTTTGATCAATATGTTTCTCAATATGAGAGTACAAATTTTAACCACTAACAAATTTTATGATGTATTAGTCATATTTAAGTAATTATGTATTTGTATTATTATGTTAATAAATGAATAATTCATCACTTAATAATAATATATTTGTTACTGTCAACTAGTGTTATAGATTTTTTAATTATGAAAAACATGATTTTTACTCAATATTATTTCAACTTTTATAGTTAAATTAATGAAGTATTTAATAAATAAATATATCATGAAGTTTCATTAAAAATTTTTTTTTTTTTTTTTTTAAATTTCTGCTATTTCTTTTAAATTTTTATCGATATCGATATTCTGTCGATATTTCTATATTTTTATCCTTCGATATTTATATTGATACTAATTTTTTCATCCTTGATCTAGACTATTCACTTAAATTTCGTTTCAAAATATACTTATCTTTAATATATGTATACTTATATTCTAAAAAAAATAATTCAATATAATTTTATATTTAAATTTCATTTCTATTTGCATTTAACTATTTTAAAAACTATAAATTTAACTAAAAAAAAGCAAAATATTAATTTAGTTGTTTTTATAAATCTTTGCAAACTATACATTTTTATTAAGAAAGAATTATTACCTATAATTTCTCTTTGGAGTGATTTTGACATGACCTAACTCAGGTAAATCCTGTCAGCAATGACTATTAGTTACCTAACTGATAGTCATTAAGCAGTATCATTAACCACATACTAACACTCAACTGAAAATATTAACTTAAGTTTCATCTTCAAAACTTTCAAAGCCATTATAAATATCCAAATTCAAATCTTTATAAATACATATTCAATAAAAGCATCAAACATTATATGTATATATAAATATATTGTAATGAAATGCCATATTAATTTTTCTACTCAAGAAAACTTATATTATGCAAATAATCTAAAAACATAAATAATTCTCAAGCGCCATAAATATCAAAACATGTCCATACTATCACTGCAATGGTTGAGTAATTAAACATAAGACTGAGTAATCTCCAAACTCATACCGCACACTTGACTGAGTAGTCTTCATGTCCAAATGAGGGCTAACAGTCATGCATAGATTCATCCATCATATCTAGTCACATTCATAATCTAGAATCACAAACCATAATCCAATACTACAATATTGTAAGCTACGGTAAATTTTTTAGGATGCCACATGGGTAATAAAATTTGTAAAACCACATGTATGGAAAAATCTCATTATGCAAATACTTTACATCGGTAAGTGATGGTAATAAAATCATGAATAATAGATTTTTAAATATTTTTAATATTCAATATCTCGATAAAATATTGGTATAGTTATAATCGAAGACAGTTTGAAAATGTCATATACTTGAAAAAAAAAATCATGCTTTTAAAAAGAATTGTCATATTTTATATCTTTGCAAATCATAATCTAGTTCAAATATCAATAAAATATTATAAACACACAAAGTCTCACTCGCAAAATTTGCAGCTTCTAAACTTGATACGTGCGGCCTCCGCCTTGAGAATCTCTTCGAAGTTCCTCCTTTGCTAAGTAATTGGAAGAAATAGTATCGATTACTATTTCACAACAACAATCTTAAAACATAAAGCTTAACATAACCAGGATGGTTCCACCTAAACTTTTACTAAAGTAACTAAGTCAAAGCTTAGTTACTAAAATTACACCATAAACTAGCAAGGTAGCAAGGCTTGTTTCAAAACTGAAAATAACACTTCACTTGATAACTTTCAAGCACTTCGGGCATGTCTTATAAAACCCAAGACAACAACAAGTCTTCGACAAAAGCCTCCAAACCCGAAACATCAACAAGCATCAAAACCAAACTATTTCAATCAAAATCACCATAATTCCTTTTGTTCATCCAAAAGTCCAACATTTGAAATTATAGGCCAAAATACCAAAACAAAACATAAAGTCTCATAGATAGCCTTCAAACCCATGGCCAATAGGTACCAAATTTCCAAAATAAAATACATCCTTAAATCCTGGAAATGGTTTACAAACTTATCAACCAAATATTCAAAAATTCAAATTACATGCTAAACCAAAAAATTACCAAGAAGCAAAACTAACTAATGATATTACCTCGATTTTCCCCTTAAACATAACCTCAAACCCAAAACTTAAAGCTCAAATAATAGTTCATCTACACCAAACACAGTAGATCTTATGCAACTAAAACCACAAAATCAACAAAAATTGTTCCATAAATTCACATAAACCACACATCTTTATCCTCTGCCAACGAATCCAACATGCAAGTCATCAAACATATCAGCCGCATCTATACAAAGAAGACGAGAGTATACTTGCTGAAAATATAAGATAACTCTTGAGAGGGAAACTTTGTTCAAATCTTCAATGGTGACTTTCCTCAAACCTCCTCTAAGCTTACATCCAACTAGTCAAATGCTACGAGGATGATAAAATACACTTTTAAGTCAACAAAATTCAGTCAGCCTTGGCCGGATTCCATGAGTTTTTTGGTGAGTGAGGATTCCAGCCAAAAATGAATTTAGGAGGGAAAATTTGAGATTTAGCAAAACCAAATACTATTAGGGTGCTTATCTAGATGAATGCTATAAGAAAATGTATTTGCATGTTGATTTTGAACTAGAAATCAAAGAGTTGCAAATTCGGAAAAAAAAAAAAAAGATTAGCAAGGTTCAACCATGGAGGAAATTTTTAGAGAGAAAGTGATATTTGGGTGTTTTGCTAAAAATGAGGCAAAAAGATGATTTAGGGGGATGTATTGGATTAGGAGTTTATTATATTTTAAAAGATTTTAAAAATCCAATGGTATTCAATTTAGATTTTTTTAGAGTCTTTTAAATTATTGATGTATTCAATTTAGATTTCTATAGAATCTTTATAAATCTAAGGCTACGTTTGTTTCGCAGGATCAGATCGGATCGAATTGGATATAGCATGATTGGATTTCTCAAATCTTGTCATGTGTTTGGTGCAGTCTCTGATTAGATGATTGGATTAGATATACTGTGTTTAGTGCAGTCTCGGAATAGACTGGATTGTATTACAATTTAATAATATTTTTTATAATTTTTAGGTTATATTATAAAATATAATTTTTATTATTAATTTAAATAAACATGATATATAAAATATATTATATATATTTTCAGTACAGCAGCCATTCACAGAACAAAATATCTATAACCACTTCATTACCATTACCAAACCCAATTATGGTTATTATTAGTCATTTCTATTTACCACACTAATCAAAAAATGAAGCCACTTCACCATTATAACCAAACCCAACAATGATTTTTAGTCACCATTCCTAATTACCACACAATTCCAACAATGAATCCCAAAACGAAGAGGTCAACAGAAGAAAGCACTATAAAGCCCAAAGTTCAAACTCCCATTTCCATTTTCCTTCATTTGCCCATCAACCAAATAGAGTATTTATGAAAGTAAAAACCCACAAAAATACACATCACCAACAATAAAGCTTTCAGGAAAATAAGCATTGCTCAATCAATATATGCTCAAAAAGAAAACTGTCATAAATTGTTGACTTTAAAATCAAGACCCAGTCAAACTAGTCGGGAAAGCACTCATCGAGCTATTACCAAACTCAATGGAAAATCACTACAAATCAGTCAAAATGTGCATATTACAAGCTCAAAGTTAAAAACTAAAAAATTTAATTTCAAACCATAATAAACCATCTAATGAAACTAAAAGTAAAAATATTACTAACATATAGCCAAATGAAACAATTTTAGCTGGTTTTTGAAGGTAAACATCGAAGAATCATGCATGGGATCGAGGTTCTTGCAGTTCGGCATTGTCATATGATTTTTGCTAAATGAAGAAGAAACGAGAGGAAACCCTAGTTAAAACCTAGATAAAACGACATCGTTTCTTTTCCACGATGCACATTGAGCATCTTGAATGGCAACCTAAAATGGTGCCGTTCGAATTCACGATGCACAATGTGTGTCACGACACACATGTGCATTGTGACTAGCTATATATATACAATGCACTAACACATCATAGATGCATGTTGACTACGGCGGTCTAACCCGACGTATTAGCAACCTAAAACGGTGTCATGTCATTATCTACGACGTTTTTAAATGTCATAGATAATGTAGTTTACACGACATTCTTCATCTGTCACATATGTTGCCACGTATTGCCATGTCGGCTCCAGTCATGGACACATGGTGTTTACATGTTTTATATTGTAAGCATCTATGATGATTTTTTGTTGTTCGTCGTAGTTGCTCAATTTTAATTATGATGTTCTACAACTTGATCGCTGTAGTTATGTAAAAATAAATTCAATTTGTCAATTCAATTTGTGCCATCTTTGATATTTACTACGACGTTGTCCTTTAAATTCTTCATAAATGGTATTTGGACGACCGTGGTAATATCATATTTTTTCTTGTAGTGTAATGAAGTTTCCTTTTTTGTGGAGCGGCGATTCTAGAGTTCTTTGTTGAAGTTTGATCAGAAAGTTTGATTTTGTTCTCCATTAACTTGCTCTCATCCACGTCAATGACCTACTATGATCCTGGCCAGTATTTAGGCTTTGTTTTGCCTTTGAAGACAACAGTTTCTCCTGTGTTGAATCAATTAAAGAAGGTTTCGCAGGTTGAGAGATTAATGTCAAAGCCGGTGGGCAATGATGTTGTGGTTTCCCTGTAGAAGTTGAAGCATAAAATAACGTGGGCTGATATGGTGGAAGCAGAGCGAGTGTTGGAAACAGTTGTTGCTGGTGCTACGTCGACTTCTAATGTGTCAATTGTTGCTTCTAAGTCTATGTTGACTTCTAGTGTTGGTGCTTCTATGTCTAATTACTGCTGCAATCTTTTGGAATGCCAGCTGTGGCACCTCAATCTTATGTAACTTCTGTTGTTGGTTCATCATCTGTTTTATACTTCTAGTGGTGGCACCAGCAAACTTACTAGTGAAAAAGAAAGGAGATGTTCAGGTAATTGAGGTTAATCTGAATGCTTTCAAAGAGAGAATGAAGTTGTGTCATAGTAATTAATTACAAGAATTTTTCTCTCCAAAGGGGATACACCTTGGAATTTATCCAATTTAGCAACAAAGCTGCCAAATGTTTAGATGTTGCAGAATTGGCTTTAATTTCTATTGGTAGAGAAAATTTTCATGTGCTGCTAAAATCAGAAAAGGATAAAATAGAGTATTGGCTTATGGTTATATTAATCTTAACCCGGGTATTCTCTGTTTAGGAGCCATATTTTAATCTTGCATAAGAAGAAACAATGAATACTTAAGTTTGGGTGAGACTTTATGATCTACCTTGGGATTATTAGCATCCTCGAATTTTGTTAGACTTAGCTTGCGGTGTATGTGTTCTTTTCTGTATCAAAACGTCTACTTTGATAGAAAATTTAGGACATTTTGCTAGGGTACTTGTGGATGTTGACCTATTTTATTTGTCACTTGAAACATTGGGTTTTGAAAGAGGGATTGCTATCTTATGTTTCGATTGTTTATGAGAGTTTGCATGCTTTCTGAACAATTTGTCATTCTCTTGGACATATATGGTTATCAATTCCATATTATCAATTCCATATCTCTTGATAAGGACAAAAAATAAAAAGGACTTTAATGTTGAGCAACCTTTGGTCAAGCAAGTGTACATACCAAAGGCTGTGCAACTGAAAGTAGGTGATGTTTTTAGTAATTTGGGGTTGAATGATGTTGTAGAACCTGTTCAGCTTAATGCTAATAGGATTCATACTTGGTTTATGACCTTTTGCAAGATTCAATGAACATTCATGGCCGTTCATTAATGCATAAGGTAACTCAAACTATTAGTTTTTTTTATGATTGAATATATGGATATTCTTGGTTTAATTGATGAATAGGAGGAACAAATGATAATAGGTTTAATTAAAAAAGGAAATATAGGACACTAATAGATAGATTGAATAGCAAATTGGTTTCTTGCTCTTTGTAATTGTTCTTCATATTTTTTTACATATGGAAGCTAGGCTTCCTTTTTTATACACATCTAAAGTAGTTATGAGTTTTCTAGATTTTTCTAGCATGGTGCTAGATTACATATTTCTAGATTCTTCTAGCATGATGCTAGACTACATTTTTCTAGCATGATGCTAGATTACATTTTTCTAGATTTTTCTATGTTATTTTCTAGATGCTAGTCTCTATGCTATTCTAGATAATTCTAGAAATTTATTTCTTAAGCAATTTCTATAATCTTCTAGAAATAAACACTTATTTCAACACTCCTCCTTGATGTGCATTTTTGTTACTCCAATCTTACTGCGTAGCAACCCGAAACTGCTGCGAGTATCTTTTTGCTACTAGCCGTGCCTTCTGTTTCTGGATAGATCCATCAGAGTTAAGTTTTGTTTTATTTGTCCAGAGGAAGGTCTACCAACTCCCATGTTTCATTTTTCTCAATCATTCTTATTTCTTCCTCCATAGCTTTGACCCATTCTTCTTGCTTTGAAGCTTTTTTGAAACTTCCGGGTTCCACGACCGCTAAATTACATGATTCAAAGATCTCGATTAAAGATCTAGTTTTTTTCAGTGTTGATTCTGGCGATGATTCGACTTGCTCCATCGACTGTTGTTCTTGAGTTGGAGATCCTTGATCTGGGTCTGTCTCCTATTCTCTTTGTTGTATTGCAGATAAATTAATTGTTTTTCCTTTGACCTCCTCAGTTTCCCAGTTGTATGATGCATCTTTGTCAAACTCAACATCTCGACTAATGAGTATCTTGTTAGTCTTTAAACTATAGATTCGGTAGCCTTTTGATTGAGCACTATAGCCAAGAAATATTCCATTTTCTATCTTTTCAACCAATATGCTTCTCTTTTCTTTTGGAATATGAGCATAACAAATGCATCCAAAAACTTTTAAATGTTTTGCTGATGGTTTTCGCCTACTCCAGGCTCCAATCGGCGTCTTGTCTTGTACTGCTTTAGTTGGACACCTGGTAAGAAGATATATTGCTGTGTATATTGCCTGTGCCCAGAATTTTTTCGGAAGGCCTTTTTCCATTAGCATAGTTCGAGCCATTTCCGTGACTGTTCTGTTTTTCCTTTCGGATACTCCATTTTTTTTGAGCATATCCAATTGTAAGTTGATGCTCCACTCCTTCGTCTTCGCATAATTTGTTGAACTCTTTTGATGTGTATTCTTTTCCACAATCACTCCGAATAATCTTTATATAATAGCCACTTTGTTTTTTGACTAAATTTTTTGAATTTTTTGAAAATTTCAAAGACTTGTGATTTTTCGCGAAGAAAATAAACCCAAGTCATTCGAGTGTAGTCATCAATGAAAAGGATGAAGTGCCTGTTTCGCTCCAGTGATGGAGTTCGCATTGGTCCACAGACATCGGTGTGGATTAGCTCTAGTGGCTTCTTTGCTCTCCATGCTTTGTCTGTAGGAAAAGAATGTCGATGCTGCTTACCTTGTAGACATGCTTGATAGGTACTGTTGATCTCCTCAATAGTTGGTAAGTCACGTATTAGGTTTTTCTGATGTAGAATCTTCAGACCATGGAAATGGAAGTGACCAAATCTTTGTGCCAAATCCACGAGCTGTCTACTTGCGCCCTCATTGCTGCTTCGTTGGTATATCTCCATTGTACTAGAACTGATCTATTTCTTTTCATCTTGATCTTTGTTATCTCCATAGTTTTATTTTTCTTGTCATAGATTGTACATGAGCCTCCTTCAAAGAGAAGAGAGTATCCTTTCCATCATTTGTCCTACGCTCAGTAGGTTTTGATTTATAGATGGGACTAATAGTACATCAGTTATGTACCATTTACCATTTTTCATCTCTATGGGAATAGTGCCTTTTCATGTAGCCTCAATGTATTCTCCATTTCCTATTTTTACTTTTGTCTGAGTTTTATTTAGGCTACATAAAATACTTTCATCTGTTGTCATGTGGTTACTACAACCACTATCTAGATACCAAGTATCTTTTTATCTTTGCCTTGACAGACGTAGAAAAGATGATTTTCTACATCCTTATCTTCAACAAAATTTGCTTGATGAGTCTCTTTTGAGCGACAATCTTTTTCTACGTTCCCAAACTTTCTACAGACTCTACACTGTGGTTTTCCTTTAAATCAACAGTCTTTTTCCAAATGACTTTTTCTTTTGCAAATTCCACAAGGAGGATATTTGCTATGTTTATTTTTAGAATTTTCTTGAAAATTCTTCAATCCATTTTTAGATTTTTGAGACTGCATTTTTATTTTTGACTGAAAGGCATTCTTTGTAAAATCTTCAACTCGCCTACTTAGTCTTTTTTCATATGCTTCTAGAGAGCCCATTAATTCTGTTGCTGTTAATTTTTCTATATCTTTAAATTCTTCAATAGCAGTAATAATCGCATCATATTTCTTCGTGCAGCTTATTAAAATTTTTTCAACCACCTTATTTTCAGAAATATTTTCTCCATAGGATCTTATTTGATTTACTACTTTTTTTTTATCCTTGAGTAGTAATCTTTAGCAGTCTCATTGTCCTTCAATTTTCAATTTTCAAAATCTCTTCTTAGAGTCTGTAGTTTGATGACACATACATTTACATTACCTTGAAACTCCTCATGTAGTGTATCCCATGCTTCCTTAGCACTAGTAGCTCCTATAATTCTTGGAAAAATTTCGTCTGCCATAGCTTGTTGCAGGACAAACAATGCTTGAGAATATTTTTGTTGATTCTCTTCAAGCTCCTTCTTTTAAGTATTGTTTAGAGTGGTAATGTCAGTAGGGATAGTGTAGCCCTCACTAACAATACCCCATAATTTTTTAGATTTAAAATACGTGGTCATTTTGATAGACCAAAAATGATAGTTTTCTCCATGGATAACTGAAACTGTGATTGTTGAGTGGAAATTGTCAACCATGATATATGTAAATAACTATGCCCAATTGAAAGAACGTAGGCTCTGATACCACTGTTAGTTTTTTTATGATTGAATAGATGAATATTCTTGGTTTAATTGATGAATAGAATGAACAAATGATAATAGGTTTAATTGAGAAAGGAAATATGGGACACTAGTAGATAGAATGAATAGAAAATTGGTTTCTTGCTCTTTGTAATTGTTCTTCATATTTTTTTACATATGGAAGCTAGGCTTTCTATATATACACATCTAAAGTAGGTTTGATTTTTATAGATTTTTCTAGCATGGTGCTAGATTACATTTTTCTAGATTCTTCTAGCATTATGCTATACTACATTTTTCTACATTTTTCTACATTTTTCTAGCATGATGCTAGATTACATTTTTCTAGTTTTTACTATGTTATTTTTTAGATGCTAGTCTCTATGCTATTCTAGATAATTCTAGAAATCTATTTCTTAAGCAATTTTTATAACCTTCTAGAAATAAATGCACATCACTTATTTCAACACAAACTCATCGGAAGACAGTCGACTGATGTTGTTATTGTTAAAAGTATTCAAGAGGAGGAAAAAGTTGGTGATGAAGTTGAAATGGTTAATACAAAGACTTAGAAAGAATTAAGCCAACTTATTGTTCCTTATACTGGTGACGGTTTGGCTTCAATTGTGCATAAAGATGTGGCTTTTTCAGTTTTTGTTCTAATAGTAGCAGTGGAGGATTAATCGACTTGGACTACTGCCAGTTATTGGAAACGTGCCAGATTATCTAAAGCGGAGAAAGAGAAGTGAATCAAAGCTCAGATTGAAGCATGTCATTCTCTTCTCAATTCTTGGGCGTTAACTTCGCTTCACATCAATTATGTCTTTTTTTGGAACTGTCGGTAGATAGATAATTCAGAAATGCAAAGGGCTTTATGGGATCATTGCAAAGCTTGCCATCTAGATTTTCTTTGTCTCGCCGAGCCTTTTATTTTTTGGGATGAATTTCCAGCTGATTTATGGTCTTCTTTGGGGTATAAATTAGTTTCTTTTAATGATAAGAATAATAGCCTTCCTACTTTATGGTTGTTAGCTTCTGTTGTTTTCTTATGACATTTCGGCATGGTAATGAGGAACAATATGTACATATTAAGTTTTCTTTTTTGGGTCATCAGTTTTACTTTACTTCTGTATAAGTGTCTTTCATAATTCTTGTAGATCTCTTTGGCCTGCTCTTTGTTCTATTGTATCTCAACTTGAAGAACTGTAGGCAGTTTTAGGTGATTTTAATTTTGTAATGGGTTCTCATGAAAATATTGTCAAGTTGCTAGTAGGAAATTCTTGTAAAGTATTTTGTGAGTTTATTGATTTAACTGACCTTCTTCATTTGGATATGAAAGGATTTTATTTTACTTGGGCTAGATGTGGTGTTTGTAGATTAGACACGGTTTTTTTGTTCTCAATCTTTTCTTGTCCTTTTGGGATTTGGTGTCTTGTCATTTTGCAAAGCATCAATCGGATCACAATCTTATTCTCCTTAGTCTAAGGTATGATAAATTGATGGGTCTTTGTCCCTTTCGAATTCAATATATATGGTTAACTTTTAAGGATAGTTCTAAAATTGTTTTCAATGCTTGGAATTCGAATGTTGAGGGTAATCCTACTTTTAAGGTTATGCATAATAAGGTTTACGAATTTGGTAAAGACATATTTGGCAATTTGAAAGAGAGAATTAATCACGATAAAGCTTCTTTTCAGTCCATTCAGGATGGCATTATGACACATGGTTTTTTGCGAATAGTGGTTTAAGAATGAGCTTAATGATCACGTAAAATTGGATAAGGAGTTTCATCGAGAATAAACTTTATTAAAAGCAGATGCCATTTGAAATTGTTGCAAGATGAAGATCAAAATACTTCCTTTTTTTTTCATGCTACCCTTCAATCTAGGAAAAGAAATAAAGCTCTTGCAGTGATGTCAATTGGCTAGAATATTGATTTCTGATAAAATGGTGAGTTTTTATCAATATTTGTTTGCTAAGCCGTCAGATTTGAGGTTTCAGGATAACGCTTTTGTTGATCAAATTATTCTTTGGATTCTTTTAGTGCTCCAGGTCCATATGGCTTTCCAATGTCGTTAAATAGAAAGATGTAGAGGATATTATTCATTCTGACACTGTGGAGGCGGTGCAATTTTTCTTCAAATCTGGTTTTCTGCATCCAGGTTTGAACTCAGCTAAGGAGCCTAATGCAATCATTATTGACAAGTTTAGACCCACTAATTTGGTAATTTTTTACTCAAACTTATTACTAAAATTTTTGTTGATTGGCTTGATATCATTGCTAATAATATTATTTCAGCTAATCAATTTGGATTTATCTAGGGGAGGCACTCTCAAGAATGCATTGCGTTAACCTTTTAGATCGGAAGTGATTTGGGTTAACGTTGCTTTTATGGTTTACCGTTGGCCTTCAGCTTTACTAAAATATATTTCTTGTGCCATTAGAAATTTTCTTTGGACAGGATCTACGGTCTGTGTCATGGCACTACTAGAAAATAGGGTAAAAAATGACAGTAAAAAATCGATGTCTTAAGTTTTTACACGACGGACACAAACCATCGTCTAATGAGGCGTCGTCAATAGTCATAAAACATAGATGGCGGTTCAGAATCAACATCTAAAACTTTACTACGTCTGACCACACTGTTGTTTAAAACCACGCCGAAGCCACATGGTCGCCACTCGACAAATACATAGACGACAGTTTCTATTAAAAACGGTCGTATATGTTGATTATAGAGATGGTCAATACAAGGAAACGTCGTCTATATATCATATGTAGAGGACAGTTCCTTGTATTGACCGTCGTCTATAATGATATATAGACGACAGTTCCAACCATAAGCTTGATCACATGGAAAATTTTTAACCGTCGTCTACATTATATATTTATGAATATAAAAATATATATATTTCGGCTTTTATATATTAAATATATTTATTTAATATAAATATTTTAATGAATAATATCTTTTCAATTAATAAAATAGTAATTATTATAAAAAACAATAATAATAAATTGATTATATTAAATTATACAATAATATATACAATTCTAAAATTAAAATAAAATTACAAAATACAATACTAATTACACAATAACATTAACCATTACAAAATTTTTATACATAATTAATAATTAAACTGAACTAATCATACTGTATTAACAAATTTAAAGGGTTCGAAACTTTTTTAATAAAATATTCAGCCCAATCCTCTCTAAATTCATCCACAAAATCTTATATCCAAACATAATTTTTAAACTGTACATAAAAATCAAATAAATAATATTAATGCATTAGTAAACATAATATTATATATAAATTTACAGTTACGCTAAAATTATACTTACAATATTATGTAACTGAGATTGTGGTACGGATGAATCGACATTTAATATTTTCCTCATCATCATGCATACATAATATGAACACTCATGACTTGTCGGTTGCAATACTGCCTACAAAAAAATAATTTAAAATATTATTATACATAATTTCTAATACTTTAACATTAATGAAATAAATAGTTCATAGATTTTACCTTTCCGCCTCGCCAACTAATTAATCTATTCTCCGACCTTTATCTCTTCGGCTCATTCCATAATGTCCAAGCTCTATATATATATCATTTTATAAATAAAAAAATTATTAAAAATAAATTTAATCATTAAAATTAACTTACTAATTTTTTAAATTAACTTGCTTATTAATTGCTTGAAATCAACATTAGCTTTGGTGTTGGCGGAATAAAAAAACCAAATATACTCCAGGTACGGGTCCACGACACCAAGCGTCCAATTAGCACTAAAAAAACATCAATATTAAAATTATATAATATATTATATATATATATATATTTAAGAAAGTAATAATTTCACATATAATTAAATTGTACCAATAATGATATAGAATTAATCATATCCTATTGAAGTCAGGCTGATCTTTCCATCGTCTGACCAATTGCTCAGCTTGGGATGCCAACATTTTAGGTCCAATTTGCATCACACGTGAATCAATAAAAGCATATAACAAAATCTTTCCAGTGCGGTTCATATGTCGATACAGCTTCCTGCAAAAAAAATATCATGTCAAGTACAATTTAAGAAAGTTTTAAATCAAAAATAAATTAAATATAGCTTCAAATATGAATGTGCATTACTCCATATAGAATAAGATGCAATCAACACCCAAGTCCTGCATCTGACAAAATTGGTCAATATCCTCATGTGTCAACACTCCAGGATGAGAATTGCCTATCATACCCCTCCCTAGGTTGAATTGAAGCTTCTTGAGTCCTTGTTGGTTAAAGACAGTGGTAGCTACCATCTTCATTAATCTCAGCTTCGGTGGCAGGTTAGAGGTGATTAATTGATGTTGACTTTTATTGGTCGTTGGAGATGCCCTCGAATGATGCGAATGGGGAGTACTATTCGAGTCTGAATGAGCTACTGCATTGCCTTTTGATGCTCCTATAAATATCTCCACATGGTCAAATATATAAATTTAAAAAAAAAACATTAAAAATAACAATTATTAATAACTTAATTATTATCAATAAATAAAACATAATTATTTATCTCTTCTTAAAGTAAAATGACTAAAAATCTAGGCCATAGACAAAATGGCTCCACAACTTCTCCTACCAATGTAATGTCAAAAAATGGTAGAAGTAAGGTTGCTTCAGGGACCCATGCCTTTTGAACATTGACCCGCACATTAAGCTCTCATAATCGTATCCCATGGAAAACAGCATCTGGATCGGTCGTAGGGTACATCAATCCAGCAACCACTATATTATCTCTAGTGCATATAGCAAGCTTGCACTGTAGACCCTGCAAAATAAATTGATTAAATTTTTAATTAAATAACAATCAATATATTAAATGTTTATTAAACAACAATCTTACAAAAGTTTACCTCTTTAGGTGTCATGGGATGTACTAGAGCTAGAGGAGTACTAAGATGTACTGGTGTTGGAGGAGTATTGAGATGGTGCGCCTCCTCAGGAATATTAGTGGCAACCCAGGTGTTGTTCATATACTGATCAGTCATGAAATCCATATTAGGGTTGGCCACAAAGTCATCCTATGTCCTGGCCAATTGTGCAAACAACAACGTATTACTCTTTTGGAGGTCGCAAATGATCTCAAATAGTTTTCTGATGCGCTCATCCTTTGCACTATCCCTCTTTTTTGTTGGTTAGGTTCTATGTTGAGGAATGTGCCAATACTCAGTAAGGGTCACCAATTTACCCTTCGCCCTAACTTGGCCCTGGTGCTCAGGAGTACCCAACACTTGGGTCAGTATATCGTTGGGCGAATCCAAGTTAATGTTTACCTCCCAGCAGCTACTCTTTCCTGTAAATCATCCTGTCAAATTTCTAAAACATTAAAATATCAGTACTAAAATTGTATAGTTACTTAATATAAATAAAATATGCAAATCATAAGATAAATTTAGTACCATATGTTTTGCAACTGCTGCAGTTTCTGGTGTAAGAAACTTTCCCACCTTATTCGTGTAGCCCAACTTCCATAGAGCATCTCAGGAAAGCGATTCATCTGTGCCCAATCTTAGCTTCTACATGTTTACAAAATAAATTAAATGTATGCGACTAAATTAAATTTGTTAAATTAAATTAAAACAGTTTAATTAAATTAACTTAAAATTACTAAATTTGTTAAATTAAATTAAAAAAATTTAATTAAATTAACTTAAAATTACGGAATTTGAGAAATGAAATTAAAATAGTTTAATTAAATTAACTTAAAATTACTAAATTTCTTAAATTTTTCACTCACCTTATTTTACAGGATAGACGATGATTGTACCAATTTTTTTTTCTTAATTCAAAGCGTTGGTTATGAAGGTCCTGCAAGATTGAAAACGAATATTAATAACATACCATGTTAATTGTAGTTTAATTAAAAAAATGTAAGAAACTGAATTAATTAATACGTACTGCCCACTCAGGTGTTAATCGTTGCTGTACAAATTCATCCAACTACTCTTGTGTAATAAATTCCCCATATTTTTTGGGGACAACATCAAAACCTTCCACATCCCCTAATTGTTGGTACAGGAGTGCAAAATGTGTATACATAAAACTCTTCAATTTTGTCCATTTTTCAGCACAATCCTTCAAAGTCTTATACTTCAATGATTCGTCCTTTTTATAAACCAACTACATAAAAAATTAAGGTATTATTAGCACAGTCATAATAAAATTACGAAATTAATTAACCAAAAATTTTAGTTAAAACGAAATTGGTTGTATTATTACCTTTATTGTCTCCCATAATGTATTTTTCAAATTTGTTGGAACATCGTTCCAACTCTTGTAGGTGATTGGTATTTGAGATCGTGTGTAACTACCTTCATAATTAGCTAGACATTGGCCGACTTTATTCACTTCAACCCCATGCTCGTTGTATATTGCTTCTCCAAGTTTGCCATTAGCGACTTTTCTATGAAAGTTTTTTAACTTTGATGGTCCTCTACCTTTCTTTTGCTTCCTACTTGAGGAAGAGTCTTGATCATTAGGGTTAGTTGGATTTTCATTTAGATCCATATCTACAAAAAAAATATTAGTAAATGATCAAATATTTAGATACATATTAACAAAACAACAAATTAACAATATAATATAAAACCGTAACATATATACAAAACCGTCGTAAAATCAAATACTACGAAATTTTTATAAATTTCGCACCATAACACATATACAAAACCTTCGTTTTTAATTTTTTTATGCCAGTCGTAAAATCAAATACTTCCAAATTTTTATTACTAACCATCGTCAATAGACATATTACACTATAATTTCAATATATTCATACATATTACACAAAATCCTTCGGCTATTCATGGTTTCAACATATTCATCCAATATATATTCATACAATATATTCATCCAATATATATTCATAAACTATAATTTCAACATTTTTACCAAAAAAAACAATAATTTCAACATATTCATATATATTTCAATATATATTCCAATATATATTCATCCAATATATTCATTTTAAATCAAAAATTTCATTTTAAATCAAAAATTTCAGTTCTCATTCATAATCCACATTTCTCACAGGCACAATATATATGTTCACGGGGACATTTAAAGCACAAAATTGGTAAAAATATATAGATTCACTATTTTTGACTACTTACCTTAAGTTTTCGGGTTGAAAATGCAATAGATTCCCATTGAAATGAAGCGAACGGCTGAGAGAAGCTTGCGGCGGTGACAGTTCGGGTGTAGGGTTTCTGGAGAAATGGGGAAAATGAAAAAAAAAAGTATGTAATGAAGAAAACACGGGGCAAAAAATGACACCGTTTTAATCATAGATAACAGTTTTTTAGTACTAACCGTCGTCTATACACTTAAGACGACGGTTCCACTAGGAACCGTCTTCGATACACTAAAAACAATGGTTTCACTATGAACCGTCGTCTATAACCAGTAAATACAACATCGTTTTATATATAAAGGGACCAAACGACTCCGTTTTATATAAAAACAAAATTATTTTATAAATATTTAATTAAATTGAAATATTTTTAATATTATTTAAATATTTAAAAATATAATTACAATTTATCTTCAATAAAATTTATCTCCATGAAAATAATTTGAAATTGTTAACAAAACCCTAAATAATATATTTACC
This sequence comes from Ochetophila trinervis, assembly GCA_003254975.1. NCBI lineage: Eukaryota > Viridiplantae > Streptophyta > Magnoliopsida > Rosales > Rhamnaceae > Ochetophila > Ochetophila trinervis. The sequence continues at coordinate 34,447 of QANX01003383.1, forward strand.
TTCAATATTTGTATATTGAAAAATTATAAAAAAAATTTGGACATACTTGATATAATTTAATAAAAGGGAAAAAATTAATTAAACACAATCAACATTATTCTTCATTTTTAATCCACATTCCATTACAATTGTTACGAACATAGACTTCTTCGCAGTCCTCAGCATCAGGAGCGCTCTCTTCATTCGGTATTTGTGTAGTAAATGGAGTGTGAATTAAAGCAATGTCTCCAAATGTATCCCCTTCAGAAGATTTGGTTTGTGTGTAATGAGGAGTGCTTAATACCACCGACCATTGTGAATTACAAGGATCCTTCACATAAAATACTTGTGTTGCTTGAGAAGCCAAAATAAATAGATAAGATTTGTGACCAAGTTTGTTGAAGTTGACACATGTAAATCCACAATCATCTTTCTTAACACCATGATTGATGTCAGCCCAATCACATTTGAACACCAGAATTTGAAATTTAATGTAATCCACATCCCATATTCCGACCACTACACCATAGAATGACATATCAGTAAATTTTGGATTGTCGTCTTTTGCACTTGAATACTGTATTGATCCAGCCACCAAGCTTACGCCGTTATTTTTCTGTGTAACACACTTGTTGTCTTTTACAATTGTATGGTATTGGATTTCATTGATGTCGTAGCCCGAATAGCTCATTACTTCAAAACGTGGTCCCAATGCTATCCATCTCAATGTATGTGACACACTATTATCTCGTTCACTCAATTCTTTCTGAATATAAAAAACACCACACGCACTATTAGTAAATGCATAAACTATTTAATTAACATCACAGTGAAACCAACAAACACTAGATGTGTCAATTTGCAATAAAAGTAACAATTAATGTTAAACTTACTTCATCTTGGAACCAATAAATAAAAGTGCGATTTTGCTCGTTTTGAAAGCATTTTGTTTTTCTTGTTTTGTTACGAATATCACACTTCAAACTCTCCATATGTTTCCTAAAGAAAACACAAGTTAATGACTATAGTAAACCAATATTCAATAAAAAATATAAAGCATTAAACTTACTTGAAGTAAGGTTGTAATTCAGGTGTATTTGAAAGTATGTACAAATGTACTTGCTCTCATAGGTCACGAGTAATACCCAATAAATTACCACCCTTCAAAAGATCACCAGTATCATATTTCACACATTGTACTTCATGGCGGCCAGGTGGGTTCCTGATTGCATGCACGCCTTTTTGATACTTACTACAAAATTCGATTACTTCCTCAGCGATGTAGTTCTTTGCAATGCAGCCTTCTGGGCAGTAATGATTGCGAACATACCCCTTCAACACTTTCATGTATCTCTCAAATGGATACATCTACAGAAAGAAAACTGGCCCACACAATTGCACTTCTCGAACCAAATGAACAGTTAGATGAACCATTATATAAAAGAAAGCCGAAGGAAAATACTTTTCAAGTAAACAAAATGTCTTAACAAGATCTGTCTAAATAATGTCCAAATTTGAAACATCAATCTCTTTTTAGCATATAACGTTGAAGAAAAAACAAAATCTCATTATTACATGTCAGACATTTTTTGGGAGGACTGATCGTAGTGCAACAGGCATAAGTTGTTGCATCATTTATGTAAATCATGAAATTTCATGCCTTTCAACTTCAAATTATTCATCGACATAATATTCCAAAAATTTGAAGAGTAGCCATCGGGAATCTTTAAATTTGCCAAACACTTGCAAAAATGTTTCTTCTTTTCCTTGTATAATGTGTAACATGCAGGTGGTAGATATGTCATTCTCTCTTCAACAACAGGAGCTAAATCACTTCTTATGCCTATTTCAACCAAATCAAGCTGATAATTAAGTCCATCTTTAGTTTTTCCAGGAATATTAAGCAATATGCCAACAATGCTCTCACATACATTTTTTTCAATTTTATTTATTTTAAATATATTTAACACTTATAAAACATTAAGATCAATTTCTTCTTCTCTATGTGCAGGGGCCAGCAAATCTTTGTTTTGCTTGTGGAGGTCGAATGTAACATCCAAATTCTACTATTGATGATAACATTCTAAATTAANACTTAGACTCAAGTTTTCGAAATATATCTTCTCCCGTCATAGGTAAAGGAGTTGGACGAAACTCCTAAAATCCATTGAAAGACTTCTTTTGCTTTCGAAAATGATGATCGCTCGGAAGAAACCTCCTATGTCCGCAATAACTCATTTTTCTACCATTTTTCAAACTTTGAGCACATGTGTTCTCGCTGCAAATAGGACAAGCAAAATATCCTTTAGTGGTATGACCAGCCAAATTACTATATGCGGGGAAGTCATTTATAGTCCAAAATAATATTGCTCGCAAAGTGAAAAATTCTCGCTTACACGCATCCCAAGTTCGCACCCCCTCATCCCATAACTGCTTAAGATCGTCAATCAATGGCTGCAAATAAACATCTATATCGTTGCCAGGCTGCTTCGGTCCAGATATCAATACTGTCAACATTATAAACTTCCGTTTCATACACAACCATGGTGGAAGATTATATGTAACTGTATGCACAGGCCAACAACTGTATTGAGAACTCATATGCTTATGCGGGTTAATGCCATCAGCTGCAATCCCAAGCCTTAAGTTTCGACATTCTTTACCAAAATTAGGCCACATTCTTTTAGGAACCGTCGTCTATACTCTTCAACATATACCACGTGTATTTTGTCTTTTATCAACGACGGTTGTTGAAGTAACCGTCGTTTTTTATTAACTTTAGATAACGGTTACAGTTAAAACCGTCGTTGATGTTTTTTAACCGTCGTCTTATTTTATCAACGACGGCTCTCTTTTTCAACTGACGTCTATATAAAAGTATGGCCGTCGTCAATAGCTATTTTCTGTAGTAGTGAGCCCTTGTGGTCCTTTGTGGATTTATATTTTAATAATTACTGAAAGAGTCTACTTTTGCTGGCTCCTAACTTGTGCGGTGAATATACATATTTGTTTAGTTTTAATTTGTCTCTTCTTCAACTACCATTTCATCTAATTTAATCACGCACTTAATTAATTAACAATTATAGTAACTAGTTTTTTTTTTGGTCGATCAACCATGGATTAATCTGTGAGAAGCTCGAACATTCATTGTTGGCAATGTGGAAATAATTGAGCCCTTCCCCTTTAATTTGAAAGAAATTTGAAGAGTGAAAGATAATTATAATATTATGGGCAAGATATAGTCATTTTAACTACCAAATATAGCCTTAACGCAGGGAAACAAAGAGATAATTATGGTTGTTGATTTATTTGGAAAATTATAAAGCATTTAGAAAATATTAACTATTAATTACTAGGAATAGGAAAAGATTAATAAAAATAATTAGTTTATAAAAATATTAAATACTTACCTTTTTTTAAAGGTCCAAATGAAATGAGGCCTAAACTTTTGAATAGAAAACAAACAAACAAATCTTCTATTTTGAAAACTATTTAAAATATATGTTAAAAAATAATACATATATATAAGAATTTATTATAAAACATATTTGTTGGATTTCATAAGCTTTCTAATAAAGACATTTTTTATTTTTTCTTTATTTTTTTTCAAAAAAAAATTTTGGCTTTTGATTTTATAGCATTTAGAACTATTGAGTTAAAAAAAACTAACTAAAAAAAAAATTTGCTATACAAAACACAACAATCAAATATGTTTTGGTGTTTTAGTTACTTTTTTGATTATTTTTTTTTAGTAGATTTTTAAAATTTATATCATATAGAAATATGTGATAAAATAAAATAAAATAAAATCCATCTGTTAAGCTTTATAAATTTGGTGAATTTTATAACAAAATTATATATATATATATATATATGCATTCACTATGTATTAAACCTGCCCTGCCATAGTCAGGGCCAGCTCACGAAACTGGTCTTCAAAAGTCAGCTATGTACTTGTTCGAAGTCTTTCAAATATGCATTGAGTTCAAAAAACGAATGTCTGGGTGAAAGGCATATACAAATTAATATTAAACAACCAAGCAAAAATTAGGTGGTTTATATAAGATATGGCAAATTATATGGGTGCTATGTGTAGGTCCCACATATGTTTATGTGTGACCACCTAATTTATTTCGGATAATACATGGTTGGAGTGGGGACCAAAATTAGACGATTGTGATTTATATAATTTACACGTTTTGCATAAGGATAACACATGCATGAGCATGAACGCCTAGTAATCGAAAAGTAAGAAATAATTAAAGAAGACCTCAGCTAAAGAAACAGACAGCTGGTTCAAATTTGCTTTAATTATTATTAGCTTCAGATACCACGCGTTCACTCTCGATCTATATATTTCTTCTTTCCTGCTCACTAAGAACACCGACAGCCAAAGAGGTACTGAAATATTCCGAGTAACTCGGAGAGCATTAACTCAGCAAGAGAAATTATAAACTCCGTTTTCTTGATCACTATTCTCGCATGGCTCTAGTGGGGAGTTTGATCCGTATACCAGTTAAGACTATCCAGCTGCCTGACCGAATGCAAATTTGCAAGGCCTACAGCACCACGATTATGTAAGTATACACACACATATATATAGTTTTGATCTGTTAGGAATATAGTTGTCACTTTATATTAATTGATGTGGCACCATAAATACTTAACACATCAATCCGTTCCACCTGCTCTACAAAAATGCCACAGCTCTTATTATGGGAGATATGGTGATCTAGATAATAAATTGAGACTCGCATTCTCTCATTTGTATTTAATCGAGTTTTTAAACATTATCATGTAAAACTAAATGGGTTATTGAATGTAAATCTTAATTTGATTTGACAAAATTACCATATTCTTTTAGATAAATTGAAAAATAGTTTCTCAGATATCAATATATTTATATATATGTATAGTAAATCAACCATACATATTGTTACTAAAAATTTATTTTCAATGATAATTTTGTCACTAAAATATATTATAGTGACAACATATTTCAAATTTATCACTAAAAATAAATTTTTAATAATAATCTGCATAGTAGCTATAATTTATATATATATATATAATTCATAGTAATATATCTCATAAATTATATGTAATTTTAATATCTACGTCTAACTTAGTTGTTATATAACTATGAATTTTTCTTCATAAAGACATTGCAAATATATATATATATATATATTTTGTTGATTACTATCTCTCTTCTTGTGTAATGCATATATGAATCATTAATTATATAGTTAATTATTTGAAAATTTTAACTGAACTTAGAATTAAGTAGCTACATCCGGGCCTAAAATATGCATGTATTGTTTTGTTGGTTAAATTATAGACTATGTAAAACAGGCCATACAGATGTCAATGGGAATTTCTCCCCCGGACCAAAGCGTGGCAAGGCTTCGATAAAGGATAATGATCGAGACTCAAAACCAGACAAAAGAGACAAGAAGAAAAACATGGGAGTTGGTGGCTCCCTAAAGAAGACGGCTTCCAACAATTAATCTATATATATATATTATGTCGGGGAATTAATATTTCATGGACTAAAATATTTGATAATATATTATGTATTTTTTAATGGGAATATGTATTGTTTTCTTTCCCTGCTTTGTGAGTGCATGCAAGTGATCACTTCCATGCATGAATGTGATTAATTAATAAAAAAAAATTAGTTTTTCAATTGAATATCATAAATTAGCTTCTTTTTCATTTTGTTCAAACAAGTACATCATTAGCAATTAAGTACATCATTAGCAAGAATAACATAGTTAAATTTCAACCCCTGCTAAAGGTAGAGATCTATCCAAAGGCATGTTTGGCAATCTAGTCAGCTGCCTTATTGGCAGATCTAGATATAAAAGCAATAGAACAAACAGTAAAACAAGACTTAAGATACAGAACATCCTTTAAAATGGAACTTATAATTAACTCGCCAATTATAGTTCATCAAATATTTGTCCAGAGCTTTAACATTAGATTGACAATCTGTTTCAAAATCCACGCGTGAAGCCAACCTTTAGAAGTTGCCAAGTGAGAATGCTTCAACAGAAAGATCCGATCGAACGGGGAAGATGGAAGCACTCTGAGTCCCATACGAGAAAAGTTGGAACATGAAAAAATGACAGAAGCACATCAAAAGCTCATTCAAACCGACAGGGAGCTCACAAATGATTAACACGGTTCTACTCAATTGAGCATTCAACAACAAAACCATGAGAATCAACCAGCAAGCAGTCATATAAAGAAGCTAATCCTAAGCATCTCAAAGCAGTTTATGAAAGAAAAAGGGAAAGGAATGCTTCATTCCTATGAAACCAAAGGTAGGCAGAGGAGGAGCGCAAATTCCAAAGAAGCACCAACCACCGACATTCTGCATATACAAACCGCACCACAAACGAATCTAGGTTCTGTTATGCACACACGTTCCTCGGACAAAAGAACAGGTTGGCAGATACCTATGCACTCGTGTATACACGCATATATGCCCTAAGAGGTCTTTTTCAACTAGATTAAACTTCCTATTTGAACATTTGTATACATATGTTACCACATCCATTCACACATATAGATACATATATGTATATATGCCCATGATCTCGGCCAAAGGAAAAAAGGTAGAGAATGGGGTTCGGTTGTTCTTCAATCCCTTCCCCCATTTATCCGAATCCAAACCAAAAAAAAAAAAAAGAACCGAAGGAACTCACCCAGAAACCCGAGAGGTCCGAAGAATTGTGGGATTTAAACCCTGCTTCCAAGAATAGTTTCTCCCTCCTGCAAAGTAAAGTGAGCGGATTCAGAGCCGGCCCCAAGTGCGGAAGTAAGGAACGAAACCCTCACTATCACTAAAAAGCATGGATAAAAAATTCATAATTTCTAAGAAATTTCCAAGATATTTTTTTAAAATTATAATTTTTTTATTTTGCTATCAAATTGTAATAATTGTTTCGTAGATTGTTACTAATAGTATAATATGAGAGAGTTTTGTCATTTGGAAGATATTATGTAGAAGAAAAATATAGGCTTTTATTGTAGAATATGAAAATAGCAATATTAACAATCACATAATATTATATCAATATAATTAGCATATTAATAATTACATACAAAATTATTAAAGAAATGTGTCTTTTAATCAATATTTTTATCAATATGAGTAAAAGTTTTAACCACTAACAAATTTTATATGGTATTAGTCATATTTAAATAATTATATACTTATATTATTATATTAATAAATTAATAATTTATCACTTGATAATATTATTTTTGTTACTGTTAACTAATGCTACAGGTCTCTTAATTATGAGAAATATGATTTCTACTCTATGTTATTTCAATTTTTATTGTTAAATTGATAAAATATTGAATAAATAAGTATATCATTAAATTTTATTAAAAATTTCTATATTTTTTTATAAAATTTTATCATTTCTTTTGAATCTTTATTGATATTGATATTTTGTATATTTTATGTATTTTTAACATTCGATATTTTCATAAATTTTTTCATTATTGCTAAAAAGCTACCAGAAGGAAAGTTTTCTCGTTATCAAAAACTAAAAAAAATGAGGGTTTCAGTCTCAACAGGAAGAATGAGAGGAGAAAGAAAAGCTTCATTCTCGGGTTAAAGATCTCAGATCTACTTCATCCCTCACCCATAAAAAAAAAGGTAGAACATGCTCACCCCAAAATCACGAGGACCTAAGGAGGGTAGAAGTAAGGTTCCACTTCCAAGGTCAGATTCCTTTCCTTTCCCTGCAAAGCAGATCGAGGTTATCATCAAGAAACTGGCCGGGGCTAACCCTAAATGAAAAGAGACGGGATTGGGTTTTCAAAAAAATAAAAATAAAATAATTGTAAAAATCATCGAAAGACTGCAAAAGTGTTTTAGAAGGTTTACCCAAAAGCTTCAAGGTGGCCTCTCCTTCTCGAATGGAAGCCGAGCCCTAGAGGAATTGCAGCTTGTAAGAAAAATAAATAAATAAAAGGGAGGAAAATAAAGGGGGCTCAGCGGCATAGGAGGAGAAAAGGAAATCGAAAGTCAAAAAAAAAAAAAAAAAAAAATACTTTCCTAGGATAATCCAAAAGGCCTGCATAAAAGGAAATGCAACACTCGAAATCTCCTTTTCCCACTTTCCCATGTCTTCTCATTTAGTTCTCAAGTTACCACTGGTTATATATTGTGATAATGTGGAGGCCACTTACTTGTGTGCAAATCCAGTTTTTCATTCTCGCATGAAGCACATTGCTATTGACTTTCATTTTATTAGTGACAAAGTTCAACATAATGCTCTTCGTGTTGCTCATGTCTCTTCTGCTGATCAGCTTGCTGATGCTTTGACAAAAACCTTATCGCGCTCTCCTTCTTTGATCCAAGATTGATGTTTATGATTGAACCACCATCTTGAAGGGGCATGTTAAGGCTTTTGCCAATCTTTGATTTTATTCTTCTTAAATTGTTCAAGTGTATATTTGATTGTATATATTATAGGTATGTTGATTCTCTTTATTTATTGCCTTGTATAGCTACAGTTTGCATATATATATATATATATATATATATATATAGTGGTGTTAAGGCATCCGAATTTGGGCATGTTAAAGAATCTGAATTCACGTACCGTTTTAAAACTGAAAGAATTCACGTATGGTCAAAAATGAAGGAATTCTGGTCAAAATTAAAGGCTTTCCAAAATGCATCGTTTATAACATTGGGAAAAAATCGTGATACGAGCATTTACATTCCAAAACTCAAACTCAGGGGAGGAAGTTGTTAAAGCTGTTGACACACGAATTCGGTACAGCCACCAATCGGCAACATCTACTTTCTTGTTCCTCTGCACCAGCCGATGGCGAAGCCATGAGCCAATTGACAGCGAAGGCACCACGGGAAGTGACGGAGCTCACTGATTACTGGTGCAGAGTAGCCGACTGATGGGAATGAGGTGCAAAGGAAGCCGAGGAGTTTTCATGGTACAGAGGAAGCCCATAGTGCTTTCGCTGTCGATTGGTGCAGAGGAATGGGAAAGCAGATGCCGCCGACTAGTGCCGCTGTTATCGTGGGGAAATAGGTGTTAGGACTAAGCCAACTGGTGGCTGCGCCAAATTCGTATGTCAACAACTTAAACAGCCCTGCATTTGCATTTTGGAATGGAAATGCCCGTATCACAATATTTTTTTTCCCCAATGTTATAAACGATGCATTTTGGAAAGCCTTCAATTTTGACCAGACGTGAATTCCTTCAGTTTTTAATCAATGCGTGAATTTAGACTCTTTAACATGCCTGAATTCAGATGTCTTAGCACCACTATATATATGTGTGTGTATTTTACCAATATCAATAGCATATTCCAATTTCTATTCTAGTAGTATAGTTCTTTATATTTCTCTTTCCTCTTGTCTCTAACATGTCTTTCTCTACTTTTTAATAAAAATATAAAAATAAAATTTTTCAAAATTAACTTTTTTTTCTTTTTCTTCTCTCTCCTCTCCCCCCTCTGTTATTCTCCATACTCTCTCTCTCTCTCTCTCTCTCTCTCTCTCTCTCTCTCTCTCAACTCTTTAAAGCTAAGTTTCTTTCTTCCTTTTTTTTTTGTCAATCGAAGAAAGGAAAGAATTTTATGGAGAGAGGCAGACATAATAGGTAGAATGGAGAGAGGTAGACATAAGAGGTAGAAGAGGAAAAAAAAAATAGTATGGAAATACTATGAAATTCCATTCTCTTGGAATGGATAGGGTGGAGAAAAAGAGACATTAGTGCATTTTTTTTTTTAATCGAACAAGAGGAAGTGATGAAATATTAAAAAAAAAGAAAGATGCAAATGAAAAAAAAAAAAATGGGGCTGATTCATCTCGTCTTTCTTGCAAACGGGGTACTTTCTGTTTTTACAGCTTTGTAGAGTTGTTGTAGAAAAGCTTTAGGTCATTTTGGAAAGCCTATCAAGCCCATAATGTAGTGGCCCAATTCTGTATAAGATAAGGCCCAAGTACATGAGTTAAAATTACAAATCCAAGTACTCTTTTTTTTGATGAATAATCCAAGTACTCATAAGTACTTACACCCTCCTTTTTCTATAATCCAAAATTGCAAGCCCAAGTATTTATTACTTATTCCCATAACTGGTCAATGAGTTTCTAATTTTTTTCTTCATTTTTTTTATTATTTTAGATTTTTAATAAATATATTATGATAAAAAAAAATATTTGAGAGACAGAGAAAAGAAAGAGAAAAAAATAAATTAATATTTTTTAATAATTTTATCTGCCAAGTAGAAAAAAAAATTATATGACAGTCAAATTTTAAAAGATTTAAAAATTTAGAAGTTGGTATTTAAATTAAAATCTAAAATCAAGAGGCGGCAGTTAAATTATCCTTATTTATTTTGGTCTACTTACCATATAAAACATCAATTGCAAAATGCTCTTTGCTTTCTTGATGAGACGAAGTTATATATATGATGTATCCATAGAAATTATATTTTGGAGATCGATGGAGGACAAAAGATATAACACACCAAGCTAGCTTCAGAACAAAATATTTGGTTACAAATAGTATAATAGAACGTCTCTCTTTAGTCTCCCATATCAAATGAGTTGAACTTATAATATAATACAGTTGCTACATACACGCATGTTTTATGCGGTGGTGCCGTGTTTGAAAACAATCAGGGTTATTCCTACGGCATGAGATCTACTATTTTCTAATCAGTAATCACAAACAGCATTCCATTTTTTTTCCCATGTAAATTAGCACCTTTTTAAGCATTGATGCACACAAGATTCCTCTTCGTATGAGTAGCTACCAAATTAACAGTTAAGCCAATATTAATGCTGCTGTATGTTTTTGCAGTGCTGGTTATGTTGCCAACATTCTCGGAGACTGCCTCGGTGAACGGCAACTAGTCAATGGGTCAGCGCCTTGGCAAGCAATGGTTAGCTAACAAGCAGTGTTTCTTATCCTGTCCCGTCAATTATATATTTCTGGTTGTAGAGGGCTTCCATACCTCATTACACTGGATCTCAAACATTGTTTATAGAGCAAATTACACTTGGGGTACCCGAATTATAGCGTGTTTTACATTTAGGTACCTATATTTTTTTCCGTTGCAAAACAGGTACCCGAATTAACAATTTTGAAGCATGTTAGTACTTTTCATCATTTCTGTCCATTTTTTTCTGTTAAAATCACGTGCAGCAAGCGTAGAGGAGGAAACCCAGGGGCATTGGGCGTCATTTCCTCTTCATCTTCTTCCTTTCTACGTATGGCCAAAGCCAAGAACGCCTACTTTCTCTCCCTCAACTTCACCATCATTTCCTCTTCCCACTGCTACCTCTCCCCAGCCGCCCACCACAACCTCCAGCTGATCCTCGCCGAGCACTACCACCCACTCCCCTCCATTGCACACGCTCTCAGACATTGTTTTTAACCTTGGTGCGCAACTCCACCATGGCGTCGACAAGTCCTACTCTCTCTCAGTCCCTGGCCAAGGCGAATTTGCTAATATCACGGCCGAGACTGCGTGGGGGGCCATGAAAGGCCTCGAGACCTTCTCTCAACTGGTTTGGGAAGATTCCCACCCGAATTTTGCCCTAATTTTGTGAGATATTGGGATCTGTCGAAGAAAGGAAGAAGAAAAAGAGGAAATGACACCCAATGCCCCTGGGTTTCCTCCTCATGCGTTATGCACATGATTTTAACGGGAAAAAATGGACGGAAATGACGAAAAGTACTAACGTGATTCAAAATTGTTAGTTCAGATACCTATTCGCAACGAAAAAAAGTTTGGATACCTAAGTGTAACACCCGATATAGTTCGAGTACCCCACGTGTGATTTGCTCTTGTTTATATAATTATGATAACTGAAGGCCAATATTGAATACCAGAGACCAGAGAAGGTACAATTTGAATGCTAAAAGGATTCAATCAAATCAAAACTCTTCAAGAAACAAACTCAGGACAACACATACCCAAACTACAGAGTGCAGACCAAGAACCATGTTAGTGATTGTTGGTGTAAAACACAACAATCAGTCGTTTTCTAGTGCCTTTAAACCTATAACACTTCAAAGAAAAGAAAATATGCGCAAATTGAATTAAACTTAATCAAACAATTGTATTAATTATGGAAAACAAAATAATTAAAAGGTTACAAATGCTTTCGAGATCAAAGGACTTTTAAATAAAATTTTAAACTAAGAACAACTAATAACACTTGACTACTTAAAGTAAATTCTAACCAGAATAAACTAAGTAGTCTATGTTGTAGTTGTATGTTGATGCAGGGATCTTTTCAAAAGTTAGTAAACCTCTATTTATATAGGAGAATGTTTGATGCGAATTGCTCGGTTCGCTTCTCTATGTGCTGCCGTGTCTTCTCATGTAATTGCTTGACAAATTCAGCTTTTTTTGCACCATCTAAATTCACTCTTTCATCAATAGGCAAAGAAGTCAAATCCAAAGGAGTTAAAGGATTAAAGCCATAAACAATTTCAAATGGAGTAAATTTAGTAGCAGAATGCATGCTTCTATTATATGCAAACTCAACATGTGGCAAACACTCCTCCCAACTTTTTAGGTTCTTTTTTATTAATGCACGTAACAAGGTAGACAAAGTTCTATTAACTACTTCAGTTTGACCATCGGTTTGCGGATGACAAGTAGTAGAGAATAAGAGCTTTGTATCTAATTTCTTCCACAAAGTTTTCCAAGAATAACTCAAAAACTTAGCGTCTCTATCGGACACAATACTCTTAGGCATGCCGTGCAACCTAATAATATCTCTAAAGAACAAATCTGCCACATGCGATGCATCATTGGTTTTTCTACAAGGTATAAAATGTGCCATTTTAGAAAACCTATCAACTACCACAAATATAGAATCCATACCCCTCCTAGTCCTCGGCAATCCTAAGACAAAATCCATGGAAATATCAACCCATGGATGAGTAGGAATGGGCAAAGGTGTATACAACCCATGTGGTTTAGTGGTAGACTTAGCTTGCCTACAAGTAATGCACTTCTCACATATTTTTACCACATCTTTTTTCATGTGTGGCAAATAAAAATGTTCATGCAAGACCTCATATGTTTTCAAGACACCAAAGTGACCCATCAACCCGCCACTATGCACCTATCGCCCAAGCAACTCTCTAAGTGAACACCTAGGCATGCATAACTTGTTTTCACGAAATAAAAAGCCCTCATGCATTAAAAATGCTACCAAAATCATCATCATGCTCATATAATTCTGTAATAAGCTCAAACCCTAAACATTTAGCATCTAGTGTAGACAATAATACATACCTCCGTGACAATGCATCAGCCACTACATTGTCCTTACCTTTCTTGTAGTTGATCACATAGGGAAATGTTTCATTGAACTCCACCCATTTGGCATGTCTGCTTTGTAGGTTTTGCTGCCCCTTTAGAAATTTCAGAGTTTCATCATCCGTATGAATCACAAACTCTTTAGGCTGCAAGTAATGTTGCCATGTTTCCAAAGCACGAACTAAGGCATACATCTCTTTGTCATATGTTGGGTAGTTCAATACTCCGCCATTCAATTTTTCACTAAAATAAGCTATTGGCCTCCCACCTTGCATCATGACAGCTCCAAGACCCAAACCTAAGGCATCACATTCAATTTCAAAGGTAGCATTGAAGTTCGGTAAAGAAAGCAATGGAGCTTGAGTTAACTTATCTTTGAGAAGTTTGAAGGCTTGCTCTTTTCCTCATTTGAAGCCTACGATTTTCTTGATCACTTCGGTCAAATGTACGGCTATTGTGCTAAAGTCCTTCACGAATCGACGGTAGAAACTTGCCAATCCATGAAAACTTCAAACGTCCCCAACACTTGCAGGTGTTGGCCAATCCCGAATGGCTTTGATTTTCTCTTCATCAACTTCTATGCCATCTGCACTAACAATATATCCTAGAAACACTAATTTATTAGTAGCAAATGAACATTTTTTGAGGTTAGCATACAACTTTTGAGCTCGTAAGACCTGCAAAACTGACTTAACATGGTCAACATGTGTGTCAAGTGTTTTACTATAAATTAAAATATCATCAAAATAAACTATACATAAGCCAAGAAAAGCACGCAACACATGATTCATTAATCGCATGAAAGTACTAGGTGCATTAGTTAAACCAAAAGGCATTACTAACCACTTATACAAACCATATTTAGTTTTAAAAGCAATTTTCCATTCATCGCCCTCTTTCATCCCAATTTGATGATACCCACTTTTCAAATCAATTTTTGTAAAGACACATGCACCATGCAACTCATCTAACATGTCATCTAACCTAGGAATATGATCGCGATACTTTACCATAATATTGTTGACGGTGCGACAATCAACACACATCTGCCAAGTTCCATCCTTCTTAGGTACGAGTAGCACCGGAACTGCACAAGGGCTCAAACTCTCCCTAACATATCCCTTTTCCATAAGCTCATTGACTTGCCTTTGGTGTTCCTTTGTCTCTTCGGGATTACTCCGATAGGCTGGTTGATTTGGTAGTGGTGCCCCGGGAACTAAATCAATTTGATGTTCGATTCTCCTAATTGGTGGCAATCCTCTTGGTAGATCATCGGGAAAAACATCACCAAAGTCCTGCAAAACAGACACAATGCAACTAGGAACACAAGTGTCAAGGTCGTTAGAAGAAAGTAAGGTTTCCTTATAAACAAGCAACATCATTGGCTTGTTCAATGTCAAAGCTCTTCTAATTTCACTCTCACTCGCAAAGAAATTGTGTTGTTTCTTTTCTCTTTCCAAAAGCTCACTTTTCTCTTTCTTTCCACTCATTTGTGTTTGAGAGATCTCAGTCTCTCTCTTGCCAATACTCTCGGATTTGCTCTCACCATAGATATTTCTTTGCTTTTGTAATCTCAATTGGTCTTCATATACCTCGATAGGAGTCATCGGCATCAATGTATGTGACTTTCCTTTAAACTCAAAAGAATGTCAATTGATGTAACCATCATGTGTCACTTTCTGGTCAAATTGCCATGGCCTCCCAAATAATAAATGACCTGCATGCATTGGTACCACATAACAAATCACCACATCTGAATATCGCCCAATTGAGAATGGAACCACCACTTCTTTCACTACCTTCACTTCACCACAATCGTTCAACCATTGCAGCTTGTAAGGTCTTGGATGCTTCAAGGTCTTCAATTCCAATTTCTCCACCATGAGGCTACTAGCTACATTTGTACAACTCCCACCATCAATGATCACACTACAAGCCTTTCCACTTACCAAACAGCGGGTGTGGAACAAATTGTCACGTTGTGGTGATTCATCTACCTCTTTAGTTTGCACACTCAGTACTCTTCGAACCACAAAAGAATCCCCTGTTCTGGCAAACTCAGAATCACCACCTTCCTCCAATGGCGGCATCTCTTATTCCTCCTCCTTTTCATTCTCAGACTCATACTCACCTCCTTCATTTAAAATCATTACACGTCGATTAGGACACTCTCGAGCCATGTGACCCCTGCCCAAACACTTAAAACATTTAATATCACAACTTGGTGTATTTAAAACGTCGGCTTTACCTAAAAATGGGCTAGAGCCGGTTTTAACCTCCTTAGGTTTCTCTTGTTGTGCCACAGACCTATCCTTCCAAGTAGGCATGTCCTCACGTCTATTCCAATTTGGTTTGGAATATGTTCCTACACTTGAGAACCCACGGGTTTGCTTGGTTAGCCTAAGTTGCCTCTCAATTTTAATTGCTTTGTCCACCAACTTTTCCATCTCCACATAATGTTGTAATTCTACCACGTTAGCTATCTCATGATGTAACCCGTTTAAGAAACGTGCCATGGTCGCCTCTTGATCCTCCACCACATTAGCACGAATCATAGCTATCTCCAACTCCTTGTAGTACTCTTCAACACTTTTGCTGCCTTGTGTAAGCCTCTGTAATTTCTGGCACAAGAACCTATGATAATGGGTCGGAATGAAACGCTTCCTCATCACAGCTTTCATGTCATCCCAAGTTTCAATTGGTCTCTCACCATTTCGTCTCCTGCTAGTCACTAATTGATCCCACCAAACAATAGCATAGTCAATGAATTCAACAGCGGCTAGTTTTACCTTTTTAAACTCGGAATAATGTTGGCAATCAAAAACCATCTCGACATTCTTCTCCCACTCGAAGTAAGCTTCTGGATCATTCTTTCCTTGGAATGATGGTATCTTCATTTTGATGTTGCTCAAGTCATCATCTTCCCCAGATACCTTGGTCTATTCACTCGGCCTCCATAGTCCCTGTAGTATGGACTTCTACCGAATTCTTCTTGTGTTTCCTCCATGTCGGCTTCATAGTCGTCTTCAAAACCAGGTTGATTGACCCACTTTCCCCTCATGGTAGCCCGTGAGTGACCACCCCTATAGCCTCCACGTTGTGGTAGGTCTTGATTGTCACCTCGTTGTGCACCCTGCCTATTCTCCACTCGATGTCTTCTTTCCTCCAGTCCATCAAATTTTAAATCCATTTTTGATTACATCCTAACACTCATTTGCTCAAATTGTCTCGTCATTGCTTCCATGATTGCTCTCATATCATTAGAAGCTTCGAACCCTCTAGGTTGAGAAGTTTCTCCTTGTTGTGATATGACTTCAGACCTGCAAAATTAGTTAATAATGGACCTCACAATTCACTCTCTCATGTGTTTCACTTTAAATATTGGTACTCCACTCGTGTTTACTCTCAATTCAGATTTACGGCTACGTCCAAATCACAATCCAACCTTTCAAATCAAATTACTAACTAAAGTTTGTAGCAAAATTATAGAACAAAGAAAAAGAGAATGTGTTCAAATGACCAAAAGGAAAATATATATATATATATATATATTTTTACTAGGACTGGTTAGGTCCAAAACAGCATGTTTAGGACCAACAAACTATAATCTAAAGAAAAAAATTAAGAAGTGATTTTTTTTTTTCGGACTGGCTCACAGATTAGGCCAGGCACGACCCCAGGCGCAACCCCAGGCGCCTGCTACTGCGATTTGGCTTCTTTTTTTTTTTTTTTCCGGACTGGCTCACAGATTAGGCCAGGCGCCTGCACTGCGTTTTGGCTTTTTTTTTTAGAAAAACAAAGGACGAAGATAAAAGAACAAAGAACTGAGATCAAAGATCAAGGAACAGCGATCAAAGGTCAAGGAACAAAAAAAAAAGCAAGAATGCTAATGGTTATGGATTAAACAAAAGGAAAAAAAATATTAAACAAATTGAAAACAACAATGAGGAAACGGCAAACCCTAATGATTTCATTTTTTTTTTATTTTTTTCTACTTTTTAATTTGCGGAGAACAAATTAAAGATAGATAAAACCTGTAGAATCCGTGCTCTGATACCAACTGATGCGAATCCTAGCAGAATGGATCGTTCTACAATGGTTCAATGGTTTACGAAGTTGACCTCGACCCACAATCCAACGAGAGATTGAAACTTTGGTATGGAAGCTTGACCCGTTGTCTATAAGAAAGACAAGAACCTTGCTATAAACGCCACAATCAAAGCTTCGTTCTTTGATTGATAAGTTGGAAGTTTAATCTTTAGACAAACCAAAGAAGAGAGAAAAATAATTCTCAAATAATTGCTAAAATCTATTCCATCCATTATGCTGGCCGAAATTGGCCTTTTAAATAAAAACATTGTTGGCAAATATGGTTTCCTAAATAATCATCCCTAAAAGGAATAGAAAATAAAAAACTAATATACCCTTAATAAATAAACTAATTTACAAGATAATTCCAAGCCCATTTACATCTACTCTTTAATGTAGCTCACAAATTAATAAATGTAGACGTCTTAGGCACATCCATAACTTCTTCGGCCTTTTTATCCAATGCTTGTTGAATATAAAGCTCCAAGGCATTAAACTTTTTTTGGGTGTAAAGAGGAAAATGGGTTGAAGTGATACAAGTATCTAAACTATATTAGGTGTAACAAATCGGTACTTAAACTTTTTTTTTGTTGCAAATCAGTACCCAAACTAGAGGTATAAAATGGGTCGTGCCGTGCTGGTCCGGTCCATTTAAAAGCTGGTCCGTTTGTGCTTGTGCCAGTCCATTTATTTTTCATGTCATGCTTGTACCAACCCATTTAGTTTTTGTGCCGTGTCAAGCGTGTTATGGACCCAAGTACTTTTGTGCTCATGCCGTATTCGTGTCGGGCACATGTCGTGCTCGTGTCAGACACGGATCGTGCCCGTGACTGTGCCAATTATATTTTGCATATTTTTTATAATATAAATTATATATCTGAATAAAAATTATTCAAAATAAAAATTATAAATAAATTAAATTAACAATTAAATAATATATTTTATTTTTTAATTCTCTAGTATGTGCCATGCCTGTGACGTGCTTGGTTTGTCACGTGTTTGTACCATACTTTGCCTGTTACGTGCATGTATGTGTCGCGCTTGACCCATTATAGACTCGTGGCATGTCAGACATGGTACATTACGTGCTTCACGCTTAACATGACACGGTTTGTAATGTGTCGTACTCATGTTGTATTCAATTTTAACGTGTTGTGCTCATGTTGTGCTCGTGCAGCCCATCCATTTTTACATCTCTAACCCAAACTGTACAAAGTGTGGCATCATTAATATCCATGCCCGAATCCGTCCAAATTCATCAGTCATCAGCACGTGAGGATCATGTGTAAAGGTAAATATTGTAATTCCACACTCCCAAACACCCCCAAAATCTCAGGCTTCGTCCATTTTCTATCAAAATTTCCCTCGATCTCTGTCTTTCTCTATCTGTCTGTCTCTCTCTTATCAAAATTTGACATGCTCATGCAACAAAATAACAAATAATTAAATTACCTTCATCTGGGTTCCTCTATTTTGGAACCAAAATCTCACTTGCTTATTCTCCAAATTAAGCCTCTTGTTGAGTTCCAACATTTGTTTCTCATCGGGATGCGGACACTCCTTGAAGAAACTATTCAAACACAATGAAGTTGCATTTTTTTTACCCAAGTGTTCCGAATCGTTGAAAAAACAAATCAAATAACAAATTTGAAGAAAAAATAAAAATCCAAACGCTTCAAGTTCTTGGATTATATTACGAGTGTGTCTGTGGTACTTTTTATTCCTCAGGGGTTGTTCATCGCCTGCGTCAAATATCAATCAGATTCAACACACATTCATGGAAAGTTTTTGTCTTTACGAAGGTTAAAGAACAAGTTTAAAATCTCGACCTATAGGCACTGGATGTGAAACCCAAAAAAGATAGAAGATTGTATGATTAATTGGCAAAATGCTCATAAATGGCACAAAAAGGATCTCAAATCCATGTATTATGCATTTTGAGTTGGGTATGAAATTTCAGTGGATATTGCACCAAATTGATCAATAGGATTCATCTGGAATGAAAAGACAAAGCCAACAAGATAAATTTTACCTAAAATAGTTGCCGGAATCATAAGATTTTGACGGGTCAAACATCCAGGTCACGCAACTCGAATGTAGAGGAAGATTAACTCGCCGATTGTCCTTCTATTGGTGGTGGAATTTGGGAAGAAAGGAGAAAAAAAAAATTACTTATTTTGACGGTCGGAGTTGAAGGAAAAGTAGAGGCCGAAGAGGAGGAAGAAGTACTAAAAAACCAATGTTTTTAATTTTTGCCAAAAATGTTTGAAATATTTTTTCGGACCTTTTATTTTTTATTTTTTTTTATAAATATACTTTAATACTTTGTATTTTGATAAATTTTAATAAAAAAAAAGTTATTAATTTTTTAATAAAAAGCTCAATCAAAATTTACATTCTCTTTTACATGGATATAGAAATTTTACTTCCTATTTTTTTTTTTAAAAGAACCAATCAAAATTTAATTTTTATTAAAATTATAAAAACTTAAATTTAAATATTAACACAGTAAATTTTAAATGATGCTAAAATTTATTTACCAATTAACAATTTAAATAGTTTTAAAGTATAACAGATGTACATAGAAAGCTTAATATATAAATTTATCAAATTTTAAAAAATATTAAAGTGCATGTATTTTCTTCTTTTCTTTGGATAATTTTTTGCTAACCGGTTTAGCAGGTAATATTGACAGGTGTTTCCCATACAACCTTTGGAGGCTACAACCAAAAAAAAAAAAA
>QANX01003383.1:54676-113102 GCA_003254975.1 Ochetophila trinervis
AAAAAAAAAAAAAACTAATATGCCCTTAGTATTTAATAATAAATTGGTTTAAATGCCCTTAAAATTTTTTTTAACATATTTATCATTAAAATATTTTTTTATCACATATTTATATTTTTTTATTTTATCATTTTATATGATATATCTACATATTAAAATAATTAAATTGATTTACTATATTTTCTTAAAAAAAATATTTATTGATTTATCGTTATGAAATAAATTAATATATAAAAAATATACTAAAAATCTTTTTTAATCCGTAAAAAATATTTGTTTGAAAAAAAAAAGAAAAATAAAAAATATATAGGAAAAAAGAAGAAGAAAAAAACCATTCCACGAGTCTTCCCCATGATGGCTAAATGCCATCCCGACTTCAAACGTTCAAGGAAATGCAATAATCACATATCTGCCAAACTCAACCACACAAGAAATTACAATGACACCCTATATATATGCAAGTTTGTCAATATTACAAAGACTTTTTCTTAATTGAAAATTACTACACCAGCTCTTAAAATTAAACGAAAGAAGAATGAGTTACTTGGATGGATTCAACGAGATAAGTACGCTGTACCCTTAACTATATATTCTATATTTTCACAACAAAAATCTAATCTTTCACAATTTATTTCCTCGTATGTATGTTATCTTTAATTTTTGAAATTTTGTCTGATTTCAAAATTAAACTAATTACCATTTATACATAGCCATGATTGATTCTTGCCCATAATTTGCATACGCATACCACTCAGGCAAAGAGTCTTTCGCTTATAAAATGATGCCCATAAATGTCCCCATAAAACCCACAAAACTTTGAAAAAAACAAAAAAACAAAAACTCCATTAATTAATTATCACGAATACCACAGCATGAATAGGGTAGCAATCGGGTTGGTTATTGTGCTATCTATGATGATGGCATTTTGTGAAGGTAAAAAACATGTGAGAGTTAGGAATGATTTGGGTCCAAATATTCAGCTCACTCTTCATTGTAAATCCAAAGATGATGATCTTGGTGTCCAAGTTCTGAATTTTGGAGACACCTTTCATTTCAGCTTCAGACCAAATATAATTTTCACTAGCACACTCTTCTTCTGCAGCTTTCAATGGCAAGATCAGTTCCATTGGTTCAACATTTATGATCAGAGTGTACGTAGAGACAGAGATTGCACAAATTGTAATTGGAGTGTGTGGAATCCTGCTGGGCCATGCTATTTCACTAGTCAAACTGGAAGATATGATGATTGTTATTATTGGAATCAAGATAATTAGGAAAGATAGTTTAAATTAGAAAAGATCTATTTGGGCTTCAGTTGTGTTTCAAACTGATGAAGTAAATTAATAAATTATCATATGGAATAATATTGTTATTTTCTTCTTCTTTTATTCTATTATATATTATTATTATGAACATTAAAAATTATATGTATATATATATTATATGTATGTAGTTGAATATTAATTATGTATATATAAATATGTGTTTAAACGGATATGATTTAGTGGGTTGTTTCGTAAAAAATAATAATAATAATAATTAAATATTAAAGCCGCCACTGGAAGAACGGAAACGAGAATGGTTTCTGTTCATGGTCGGAGAAGAAGAATAAAGAGTGGAAAATTGGGAAGAGAGAAAGAAAGTGTGTTTTTATATTTTGTATGTATAAGTTTGGAGTTGTGGCGGTGTTCTGTATTTGAATCGATAGTTCAGAATGATCTAATCGAGCTGATGTTTGTGGGTTTTGAATTTAAAATTTTTAGTGAATTTTTATTTTTGGAAAATTTAACAATTTTTTTTTACGAAAACGGGCATAATTAAATTCGAAAATTGCGAGCCAACGAGGTCGTACGGAAGGACGGACCTATCTCTTACCACTAAAAGGACAATATTTATTTACTATATTTTGCTTCCACACTGACGTGCAAGTGTTTATCTTTAAAGCATATATTCAATCAAAAATATGCTTTGCATTATATATAGCATAAAATAAATATTATTTAAATGTAAATAGTATAAATACATAATTAGTTAAAAAAAAATCAATGATAATATGCATAAAAATTATTAGTTATTATTTAGTTATATAGTTTATTAAATATTTTTAGTTTTTGAAGAATTCATAATTTTAAAAAAAAATTAATTTGTTAAAAAAGATTGACAATGTATGACATAGACTCTAAAAATACACATTTACTTTGACAATATCTAGACCATATCAGTTTGAAGCACATTTTTTAAAATAATGTCTATATTTGCTTGTGTGACATGTTAACTTTATCAATCTACATTCCATTAGAGATATTTTGACTATTATATATGTTATTTTAATTTGTCACATAAGCAAATATAAATTTTACTTGGAAAAAATGTTCTCTAATTATAAAACTGAAATGGTCTTAATTTTAAAGTATATGTTTGTTTCTGAAAACTCTGTCAAACATTGTCAAGTTTGCATAAAAATACATTTGTTCAAAAACTAAAAATATTTAATAAAATAACTAATTAATTAATAATTATAAATAACTTTTGTGCATATTATCATTGAAAAATAATGTTTAAATAGATTGAGCATTTATGCTATATAAATTTGATCAATATTTATTTTTATGCCATATATGCAACAATTCACATTTTCCATTAGAAATGGTTAGATTGTTTCTTTCTAAATCTCACAAATATATATATATATATATATATATAACTCTTACTAATAATAATAATAATAATAATAATAATGCCATGCATAACTATTGGCCTGATATCTATAATATTATTAGAATACCTTTTTCTTTATACATAAAAAGGCCACTCCAAAATTTGAGCTGTCCAAAAAGTCAATTATATATTTCTATTTAAAAACTCTATTTATGTTAGAATAATAATTTTTTTCTTTTTTTGAGAAAAAATAATATTAGATATGTTACTAATATTAGTGCTACACATTCAATTCATGACTGCAGAGTCTTTTGCATGCCTATAAAATAATACCCATATATTTCTCATAAAACCCGCAGAGCTTTGAAAAATAAAACTTGCTCATTCACATACCATTCATGCATAGCCATTAAACTGATTACTATTTATGCATAGCCATAATTGTTTCTTTCCCACAATTTGCATACACATACCATTCATGCATATGAGCCTTTTGCCTATAAAATGGTACCCCATAGATGTCCCATATAAAATCCACAAAGCTTTGAAAAAAATAAAAATTGCCATTAATTAATTACAGTTACTACAGCATGAATAGGATAGCAATTGGGTTGGTTATTGTTCTATCTTCGATGATGGCATTTTGTGAAGGTAAAACACATGTAAGAATTACGAATGATTTGGATCCAGATACTCAGCTCACTCTTCACTGTAAATCGAAAGATGATGATCTTGGTGTCCAAGTTCTGAAAAATGGAGCCACCTTCGAATTCAGCTTTAATCCAAGTTACTTTACTTTCACACTCTTCTTCTGCAGCTTTAAATGGGAAGGCGACATCCATTGGTTCGACATTTATGATGAGAAAGAAAAAAGAGACCTATCATGCACAGATTGTGAATGGAGTATAACGACTTATGAAGGGCCATGCTTTCGAAATGGTCATAGTGGACCATATGATAAATGTTATGATTGGAAAAGTTCGAAAATATAGTTTATAATAAGAGTACTTATCACTTTGGGCTTCAGTTGTATTTCAAACTGATGAAATAAATTAATGAACATATGGAATAATATTGTTATTTTCTTTTTCTATTTTCTTTTTCATATTGGTGTGTATGTTACAGATTAAAAAAAATAATGATTTTGCTTCCGGTCGGTATTAATTTGATGAAGACTTTAATATCTATCGCGGATAGGTCCACTGCAGTTTTGGTCAAAGTTTAAATATTTTACCAACTCATACAATAGTCGGCCTTATAGATTGTTTCTTTCTAACTCTTACTAATATATATGCATATACTGGACTGGTTATCAACAAATGCATTAATTTGGTCAAATTTATAGATCCATGGAAGTTAAGCATATATGTTCGCATAGAATAAGGATATTCTATTTGATATTTAATATATACATGTTAATTGTTATGCAAATGATGCCATGTAATTTATATGTTTTCAAAGCAATTCTAGTTATGGAAGTAATATATCCATTCAAATTTAGGTGGATTCAGCTGTAATTGTTATAATAAAAATTAATTAAACATTTTTAAAATTAATTGTTATGAAAAATTAATTGAACATTTTTAAATTTAATTAATGATATTTTTTATTGACAATCAACATTGATATTCCATGCGCACACCCTAGTCTTCCTTACCGACTGCTTTAC
Source organism: Ochetophila trinervis (assembly GCA_003254975.1). Lineage (NCBI taxonomy): Eukaryota > Viridiplantae > Streptophyta > Magnoliopsida > Rosales > Rhamnaceae > Ochetophila > Ochetophila trinervis. The sequence continues at coordinate 59,004 of QANX01003383.1, forward strand.
TTCTCTCTTCTTCACTATTGCTCTTGCTTAGATTGCAAAGTGAGTATTTCTCTGCTCTCTGCCGACTCCATAAACTCTAAAGCCAAGAGCAGCTTTAGGATCGCCGAGTTAGACTAAGAAAATTTTGGCAAGAGGTAAATCCGTTTATTTCTAATTTATTCACTCTTCTCTTAATTATTTCTTTTATTTTGAATTTTTCTGGGATTATTTTTTTATTTTTCTTTTAGGATTTTCGTTGGTTACTTTTGGGTTGATAATTATATATATACATTCTCGTGATTTTCTTTTAGGATGGTAAATCTTTTAAGTAAGAGAAATTAAAACCCAGTGACAGCGATAAAAGGCCCATCGCAAGGCATATGACCACTCAGATATGTGCATGGGCTCATAGCCCAAAGACTACAGTAACACTCTAGAACATATTACTACTCATCCTATCAATATGAGCCGTATGTGTCTCGGATTTTTGTACATATGTCCATGTCTGCAATAAACTAAATATCTGTTTTATTCTTTCATTTTTATTTATTCATGCTACCATGTCATGTCACTATCTAAAACGTGATTTATCAATTTTATCCTTTAATTAAATTAGTTCAGAAAAAAATTTTATCCCCTCACTTTCTCTTTCACACCCACGATTATCTATTACCTTTTATCTCAATTTCACTCACCTTTTCAACATCTCTTACTTTTTTACAATCTCTCACTCTCATTTCAACCTTGCCCTGCCGAAAAAATAGCACGATTTAAACAATTCGTCTTTTGATAAATCCGAGCTGATCGGTGGCGAAAAAAATCATTGCTATTAAATTCAAATTGCTAGCATCACCACCATTGAAGAACAAATCCACCTCGAAGAAACCTATTGCGAAGAGAGAGCAGCCGACAAGCAAAATTTTAGGAAGAACATAACAACTGTTCTTCTCTGTCTTAGATAAAAACGGTGTGTGTTCTTTAAGGGCATGAGAAGAATAGTCGAAAAAGCCCAGTTCCTGTCTTCTTTGCCCTTTTTAACACACACTGTTTTTGTCTAAATTGGTTTGTTTTCCCAAAGGCAGAGAAGAAAACTTGAAACCTAGGATCTACATTTCTTTTCTTTATTTCCATTGGAGAAACACACTACTCTAAAAAAAAAAAAAGTGTGTTACAAAAGACGTAGAAAAAATTAAAAGGCTATTTGTAACATCCAAATATGTATTAATTGACCGTGCTTGCTAAATTTTAGGTAAATTTTATTTTTGAAAGTTAAAAATTTACAGTAATTTTAGGGGATATATTCAATCATACTTTTACAAAGTTAAAAAAGTTTAAATGTATTCAATCTACATTTTTAAAAATTTTAAAAATGTTTATAAAAGTCATGAAGTATTTAATTAAAACGTTTTAAAAAGTCTATAAAGTCTACATGTATTCAATCTAGACTTTATTTTTTTTATAAAATGACTTTGTAAACTTTTGTATACTTTTTAGTTAGGGTATATATATCAGATCTCAAAATTTATTTTTCATTCTCTCTAAAATTTTTTGCAAACTTTTTGGTTAAGATATATACAACGATTAGAATTTTTCTTCATGTTTAATGTGTTCTACTATTTTCTGCAAGGTTTATGTATGAACAAGAACAAAAATTTATGTTTTTCCGAAATCTGCGCTACCAATTTCTTCTCCGACCTCAATAAACTTGGCCACGGTGGTTTCGGACCTGTTTACAAGGTAAACCTTCTTGTAGTTTTTGACCTCGTTTCTAGGGCAATTTTTTGTCTTGTTTCCTTTCTTTTATTAATATTGGGGATTCTAGAATCTGGTTTAGCTAACCTACTAATTATTAGCCATGTAAATCATGATTTTTAATTTTTTAATTTTATTACTAAAGTTGAAAGGTTTGACACAATGTGTCTGTCAGTTCCGTTGGATTCATGGTTTCATCGGAGCAATATGCTGACACCGTTGACTTAGTTGCGTACTGCATCATACTCCAATTGCATTAGATTTTGACACGATTTTCTTAGTTGGTGATCAAGTTTGGCTATTTTTGTAATATTAAAAATATGAACTTGGCGTGGTTGGTATGAGCACCGAGTCTAGTAACTTTTAACAAGTTTGTGTTTTATAATATTAAATTTTTTAGTAGGGGTGTGCATCGGTTACGATCCGATCTATACATTAAATCTAATCCAATCCAATTTGTAATTGGATTGGATCGGTTTGGTTAATCGATTTGGCTTCAACTTTTATTTAATTTTTTTAGAATTTTTAAAATTTAATTTTTGAGTTTTTTTTACTTTGAATATTTGACATTTGAGCTATTTTTTGTACCAAAAATTTGTTGTGCTTAAATTTTGTTTAAAAAATTATGTTTTTTTTCAAAACTTAACACATAGAGTGCCCACTAAGTAATCCATAAAAAATTATATTTCTTTTTCAAAACCTAACACATAAATGATTAAAAATATAACAGGACAAATAAATATATTAAACTAAACAAAACAAAACAAAAATTATTACACTAATACAATAATCAAGTAATCCATTTCTAAATTTAAGCTAATATAACAAAGCCTACATACCAATAATATTAAACTAATTGTCATATGTTTTGTAAAAAAAAAAAATGGTCGGTTCGGATTGAATCGGTTTTGGTCAGTTTTTAACACCCCGAACAGAACCGAACCGACCTTCGGATTTTAATTTTTCAAAACCGATCCAATCCAATTATATTAAAATGACCAATCCAAACAAGTTTGATTGGATTGGATCAGTTGTTTTAATCGGTTAGTCGATTTTTTTGCACATCCCTAATTTTTAGCACCATTTCTTTTAAGTTTTTTTTTCTTTATTTTAAATATTATTTTTATACAATACGAAATTTATTTTTGCAGACTGAAACTAAGTGCAACAGATATTTGATTGAGACTAAATCTAACATAAAGAGTATGCTAATGAATGGAGAGTTGATATAGCTACTATTATGTAGAATGATGTTAAAATTATTAATAATGGTGGATAATAGATATTTTATTTTTTTCCATTAAATATTTTTGTTATTTTATGAACATCATATCTATTTTTTTGAATTGGAAATTTTTGTTTCCGTACTTTGATAATTTATTTTTAATATATTAATCACTATTATCAAAGTTATTTTTTATTTTTTTCTTCATTTTCATAAAAGATGCATGTATATGCTCCTGTAGCCATTATAGAGGGATAATAAATTTTATAACATCTAAACAATGATTGCAATTAAAAAGAGTGACATAAAATACTTATACATTTGAATAGTAAAAATTAAAAAATTTATAAAAGTTTTTGAAAGTATATGAAAGTCATTAAAAAAATTTATAAAAATTACTGAAAGTCATTCATACTTTTATAAAATCTACAAAAATTTACAAAAGTCTATTACTTACAAAAGTCTATACAAAATTTTAAAAGTCATGATTCAATAAAAAAGTTTAAATTGAGTGAGTAAAAGACCATTTTGCCCATAATCATGGAATTTTAAGAAAAGTGGAATAAAGTTAAATTGGTCTTTGAGCACTGTAATATTAAAAGGATATCCTTACCCCTGTTTTGAAAGAAAAGCTTAAGAGGAGAAAAGGGCAAAATTGAAATTACGCCCCAAAATCTAGAAATTTCTATTTTTTTATTGGTAAAAAAAAACGATCTATTCTTAGCAGAGTCATAGGCTCATAAAGTATTCAGCGAGTGAACCGATCGATACATTTTTTTAACTTCATAAGAGTCCGCGATGGGAGCCCGTGTCGCTAAAATCTCCCTCTTCCTCGTGCAGTAGCAGCGGTTATGAGCACTTTATTCCAAATAGAATTACCAAGACTCGAACCTCAGTGATTTTATCGTCAACAAAGGAGATAAGATAGGAGGGGCTCCACCCCCCTGCCCGATGCCAAGTGCCAACTGCCCTTTGTTACCCATCAATTTTCTTCCATAATTTTTTAATTTCAACCAAGAAAGCTTGAATTCCTTTAGGGATTGAATCGTTAGATCACATTAGGAAGTGATAATCAACCTGTTTCAACCTTAATCATGATTTGAAAATTCCTTCGCCGCGGAAAATCCATCCTTACTGGAAAAATGCAATTTCCAGACCTCTTGGCCGAAATTTTGTACCCATTATTTCTTCTTGGTGCTCTCTACTTCCTCCTAATTTTACATACAGGGAAATTTGTCTGTTTCGAAAGTTGCCATGGAAGGGGAGCTTCGGTCTTTTTTGGAAAAAGCTGAATTTGTGCCATTTTAGAGCTAGTTTCAGTAATTTATTATCTTGGCTTGATTTTTGGAAGCTTGAGCTTGAGTTCACTAAATTTTAGTAAATTGTTCTGGCACTTACTTTTTCCGTGGTTCTAGTTGAAATTACGGAACTTATTTTTTATGTGAGATAGACTTAACAAGCTATCTGTAGCCTTTTGAATAACTGAATTTGGTTAAGAATTAAAGGAGCTATGTGCATTTAAAGTTTTTTATTTTGGTAGAAATGTGCATTTGAAGTTGGGACAAGAAAACTGTCCAGAAAACTGGACAGTGTAGATCATCTCAAGTTTATATTTCAGTTGAATGCCTTAAGAGGTGTTTGAATAAGCTGAAATTTTGTATATATGCATTACCTTACTGAAGTAATTTAAGTATCTTAGAATTTATGTTATAAAGAGATTAATGTTCTTTTGAGAAATAATATATTTTATATAAATGTGTATATGGATATATAAGGATTTATATATTTTTTGTTTTGATAACCCATAATTTACATAGTCGAACATTCTTGATATTAAGTTTTATTAGTACTAGATTTAAAATGGTGGAAGTATAATATATTCATTTGTGAATATAAATATTTGTTTGAAAATGATAAATGAGGCACTCTTTTATGGTATTTTGCATCATAAATTGGATACAAGTTATGTTTTGAACATACTTTGAAATTGAAATGATGTTACAAACTTTGTGAATTTTACATATATTATGGATGAGTGTTTTGGAATAATTCAAAGCTTTTGGAAAGTTAATTTGTTTTGTTAAATGGCATCTTGATTTATTTCTCAACCTTGGTTACATTGGAATTGATGGATATTTACGCATGCGCATGACAGGATTATACAATACCTAAACTTGGAAAGTACTCGGTTAGGTTTGTTTAAGTTTTTGTTTTTGGTTTTCCGTTATTGTTTTTTAGTTTTTTGAAAAATAGAAAACGGAATTTGATAAACATTTATCGTTTATCATTTTTTTTTTCAAAAACGGTTTTAAAATTTGAAAAGAAAAAGAAAAACTCTCTTTTTTTCTGTTTTCATTTTCCATTTTTCTCTTTTAGCTTACCTCCCGAGCTTTTTTGTTCAAGGACCAAAAGCTGACGCGTCCAATCATATCAAGCAATTTAAAAATAAAATAAAAGTAACAGGTAAAATAAGTTTACGGGTCCAATATATCAGCAATTTAAAAATAAAAAAGAGAGGAACGAACATGTGGCTGCAGCAATCAGGTGTTGGGATTAAAATGTAAGAGCAGAAGAATTAATCCATCAAATTTTCTAATTGTTTTTATAACAAATTTATATATTATTTTATTTTTCTATTATAACACTATTTAGAATTGTTTATTTATCATAAATTATTTTAATAAATAATTTAATTTTAAATTTTTAATATGAATTTTATATATAACATTATACTAAGTAAAAAGAAAAAAAAACTAAAAACAAAAATGGTTCAAATGAATTTTTATTTTTTTAAAAAAAAAATCAAAAACAAAAATTATTATCAAACGAGTTTTTATTTTTTAAAACAAAAAATACAAAAATTAAATCTAAAAATAAAAAATGAATGTGTTAACAAATAAACACTAAATATTTGCACTTGCCATTATTTTTACTTTAGATGGTGTGTGTACAATTATTAGACAGTGTATGAAATTTTATGGTAGAGATTCACATTGGCATAACATAGGACAATATGATTAATAAAATGCACATATTGTTTAATATTTGTTAACATCGCTCGTACATTGCACATATTGCTTAATATTTGAGTGGGGTTGGTATTGTAATTTTTTTTTCTTTTTCTATTTTAATGATATTTTAAATTACAGAGCATTCAAACAAATTAATATTTATGTAAGTAATATTATTTTAACAAAAAAATTAATTTATTTTGTGGATTATGGAGTTGAATTTGATATTGTAAAAAAAAAATTAAAAGCTTGAAAATAGATTTATAAGCTTGAAAAAAATTTGATATTGTCAATTGACAATCAAGAGAAAATAATAAAAAAATTGTAAAAAAAAAAAAGAGAAACGAATGGGAATGATAAAAAAGTAATAATTATTTGTTAAAAAAATATAAATAGTAAATAATAACATTAAATAAGAAATAAAATGGATAGTATGAAAATATAATAGTTAAAATCAAGAAAATAAAAATGAATAAATAAAAGCCTAATGAGGTCGGCATCAATACACATTTTTTGTATTCCTATCCATATAATCAGCATCGCTGAGGTTCCAGAAACCTTCAGGTACCAAAAAAAAAGAAAAAAGAAAAAAAAATATTTATTATTTATTAATTACCTGTAATTCTCTTAGGTTTTCAGTATAAAAACATAATGATTGGAGTGAGGCAATTCATCCTTTCCGTTACAATAAGCCGCCTTTCTCTGAAGTATATAATATTTATTTAGTTATTTATAGAGCCAATATTTGAAACTGCGACTTCCCATTGAAAGCTGCAAAAGAAGAGTGTGACTAGAAATAGAATTGGTCTACAGCTGAAATAAAAAGTGTTTCAAACATTCAGAACGTGTATAGAACACCAAGATCAATATCTTTGGATTTACAATGAAGAGTCAGCTGAACATTTGGATCCAAATCATTCATAATTTTTAAATGTCTTTTACCTTCTTTAGAAAATGTCACCATCAAAGATATAGCACAATAAGCAACCTGATCGCTAGCCTATTCATGCTGCAGAAGTTGTAACTTAGTAATGGATTTTTTTTCTTCCAAAGCATTGTGGGTTTTAATCATGGCTATGCATAAATAGTAATTAGTTTAATTAATCATGAATAAATCATATGCAACAGACTCAGATGCATGAATGGTATGCATTTGCAAATTATGGGGAAGAGTTTATCATGGCTATGCATTAATATTGGTTATTAGTTTAATTTTAAAATCAGAAAATTTCAAAAATTAAAGATAATATATATACGAGAAAATAAATTGTGAATATGAAGAATAGATTTCTGTTATGAAAATATTGAAAGTTATTTTTAAATAGTAAGTTCACAATTTATTTCCTCATACATAGTATTTTAATTAACTATTAAAGAAATATATTATTTGTCAAATATATTATTTGTCATCATAGTGATTGATGAACAATAAAATTCATATGTCATTTAATTGGCTAACTCAAAAAGATTAATTTTTCTTAATTAGGTTTTTAGTATTAAAACAATAATATATAATTAAATATATTCAATTAGTATTTATCATTTTAGCATGAGTTTTACTGGTAATCATCCCCATTACTAATAACAAATAACAAAACTATTTTTTAAATTTTATGTGATTTCAAAATTAAACTAATTACCATTTATGCATAGCCAATTAATTCTTTCCCACAATTTGCATTCGCATACCATTCATGCAACTGAGTCTTGCCTATAAAATGATGCCCATATACGACCCCATGAAACCCACAAAGCTTTGGAAAAAATAATAATCCATTATTAATCACAAGTACCACAGCATGAATATAGGATAGCAACGGGTTGGTTATTGTGCTATCTTCGATGATGGCATTTTGTGAAGGTAAAACACATGTAAGAATCAGGAATGATTAATTTGGGTTCAAATATTCAGCTGACTCTTCATTGTAAATCCAAAGATGATGATTTGGGGTGCAAGTTCTGAATTTTGGAGACACCTTTCATTTCAGCTTTAGGCCAAGATTCTTTGGGTCCACACTCTTCTTCTGCAGCTTTCAATGGAAAGACCAGTTCCATCGGTTCAACATTTATGATTATGATACGAAAAGAGACCAAAATTGCACAAATTGTAATTGGAGTTTATGGAATCTTGATGGGCCATGCTTTTACACTAGTAGTACTGGAAGGTATGATCAATGTTATCCGTGGAGCAAAAATTAGGAACGTATAGTTTACATATTTTTTTCTTTTTTTTCTTTTTGGAAGAAGAAGTAAGAGTGATCTATTTAGGCTTCAGTTGTGTTTCAAACTGATGAAATAAATTAATAAATGATCATATGGAATAATATTGTTAATTTTTTTTTTTTCATATTGGTGTGTTCGGATTCAATAAAATAAAGATTTTGCTTGGTGAGGTGTTTGATGCAGATTTTTCTATAGCGGATTGGTTCGCTGCCGGCGTGGTCATAGTTTAAATACCTTATAAACTCAACTGTTAGCCTTTTAGACATGAGTTTTTTCTATTTGTTATTAATAGTGATTTTTATGGACAAGATTGCAATTTATGAGACAAATTTTAATTAAAAATATTTAATTGTATTTCACTTTTTAATATTAAAGCTCTAAGAAAAAAAAAATTAACAGTAACCACTTAAAATGTCACTTATCATATAGCGCCCATTGACCGTCCATCTCTTGGTGGTGGCAAATATTATTTCTTTTTATATTTTTATTTTTACTCTTATTAACGTTTAAAGTATATAACCCGATTATGACAAACTTCTCACAAGTTCGAGTTGTTGAGATCAATGGTGTTATGTTAGGTTTAATATGACATCACAACTGTAGATTCTATTTTTTTTTAAACTATTTTCTCTAGGTTTAAGTCTTTGCTTTATTGCTTACATGTGAAAGGAAGGTATTAAAGCATATAACTCAATTATAGTTCATCTCCTAGAAGATGATGAAGTTCTATCAAGCTATCATCCTTCAGTTAAGTCCTTGTTTGTGATGAGAGACTTCTATGGTATCATCAGTCCAAAAGAATGCCGAGATTTCCTTTTTCATTCAACTCCTTGACAAAGCTACACGACCTTTTTATCCCATGCGTAATCCTTGGAAATCATGAAATTGCTTGCAGTTTCAAATTTTACAAATATAACTTTCAGGATTCAACTATAATCCAGTTCTACATGTTAGAGTCAAGCATATAGAAATCGATCTCAATTTTGTTAGAGATAAAGTTCTTCGAAAGACATTGGAGGTCAGGTATATACCTACTGAGGAGCAGGTTGCTAACATTTTAACTAAACCTCTTAGTTCAGCAAGATTTCTTCTTCTTCATCAAAAGCTACATGTTACAGATTGCTTAAAGCACAAGAAAGATGAAAGAAGTAGAGAATTTATTTTGAAGGGGCATATTACTGTAAATAAAAGATTAGTAAAACTAACAAACTAATCTGTTAGTTTAACTAATCTGTCAGTTTGTTATAGAGCACATGCTTGAACACGTGCTAGTTAAGTTAGTTAGTTACTCTTCCCTCTCTCTCTTTCTTCGGCTAATATTGCCACGTTGTTATTCATCAATGGTTAGCATGGTTCTCTGTTTTCTTACGTATAAAAACAGAGCTTGCTATCTTGCTTTGTAAGTTTTAGTTTTAACATTCTTAATGAAATTCACAATTCAGATCTTCTATTGTTTTCTTAAGTTTTCTTTCTAAACTTTCTTTTCTTCCAAACACTTCTTTTGCTTTAGTTTCAATCTGTATCTCTATTTGGCCGCAAAATGTGCTCTTCCATCTCATAGTTGATTTATGAATCCTAAATTCTTCACAGCCCAAGCTTCCAGAGCGAAATTACGTAATTGAAATATAAACCAGGTTTATAATCATTAAAATGTCAAATTAATTATTTGGCACAAGTGAGATAAGAGATTGTTAATTTTTATTCCTCCCACCGGTTAGTGCACCTAATATATCACAATGTATCTCAAGCCTTACGTCCTGAAGATGCACTTTACAAACAAATACGTTAATCTTTTTGTCCACTTGGAGAGAGAACAGAAACATCATGGTAAGGTTTAAGCTGTCATTGATTCTGTGAGTGGAATCATGTGAAGCTACTCTAAATTGGGAAAGAAAAAAAAAACAAACTTAATTCCTCTAACATTTTCATTCTTTGAATGGAAGAACTACTTGAGGAGAGATCCATTGGAAACAATCATGGTGGGGTTTGGTCAAATGGGAGTTTCATGGCTGGTAAAAGAAATATATTATATGTAACCAAATAATATTTGTCAAATCAGTATAGGTTTTATTGTGGTAATCACTACTAGGTGACAAATAACAAAGCTTAAATTAAAAGGTTTCTATTTTAATAAAGTATTACATTTGACCGTTATATTATATTTTTATTTTAAAGCCCTTCGTAATATCAATAACCTTGCCGTTGAAAAAGGTGACTTTCGTTTGGTTTCGTTTCGTTCGTTTGGTTTTTCTTTCTATTATTTTTTTATTTTATGCAGTTGTTGGTGTAACGGATTCATCATATGACTTATCAAACTTCACAGCAGATGCTGTTGTAATAGAATTAACCCCTGATTTGTTATATGTGTTTGTTTTGTAATTTGGGTGGAGTTGTCAACGCTTAAATCTATAATTTTAAATTTTTTTTTTTTACTCAAATATCTAATTGAAATACCATTTCTACTAAAAATTTAAGCTTGAGAGATGAATAATCATATATTTTAGATTTTTTGATATCGAACAGAATTTAATGTTCAAACCATTAATTATAATAACATAATGAATCATTATGATCTCTTTGAAACACTATATTTATTTGAAATTAAAAAAAATGTTATTTGTCATTAGTACTTGTGAATAGTGACCATCACTAATGTAACTTATGCTTATGTGTCAATTACTAAAAGTTTTACGTTAAGGGTTCACTTACCATTTAGAGTTCTAGTTTTAAAATGTCAAATTGATTTAAAATCAACCAATAATTGACCTATAAATATGGATTTCATGTGTGATTCTTATTATAAGTGGTAACAAATAGCAATACTCAATTTTTTTTTAATTTTTTTTAGTTTTTACTTGAAAAAACGAGTATCAAACAAACCAAATGCATGCCATATAGAGCAATGCATTAAAGATATTAAATGTTTGTACTTGCATGCAGGATAGCTCACTTATATCAAAACAAAGTTGTTGTTTCCAGCAACAATAATTTCGAGTTCGAATCCATCTCATTCCAATATTAAAATAGATTGAATGTAATGTTTTCTTGAGGACTTGTCTAAAACCGTATACCCGCTTGAAATTAGTTTCCAATCCATGTAAACCAATATATAACAAAACGCAATCTCTATATAGATATATATATATTCACATCAAAACATGAATTTGGTTTCCTTTTCCCCTTGTTATATACATTCAATAATCCATAATACTATAAATAAGTATATGGGAATATAAGCCCTGCACTAAAAACCCACGAAAACAATCACAAAGATGAGTCGGTTTCTGAATATTCTACCAAAAATAATCTTCATTTTAGCCATCACAACCAAAAATAGTGAAGGCAAAGTTCATGCAAAAATAACCAATGATTTGGAATTGGGATCGGACTCAGATCTAATGGTTCATTGTAAGTCCAAGGACAATGATTTGGGGTTCCATCTTCTTCACTATGAGATGTGTTTGAATTCTGGTTCATACCCGATATTATACGAAGCACAATCTTCTTTTGCAGTTTCAGTTTGTTAGGGTAGTTTAGTCTTTACTCTTTCAGTTTTGTAATGCCAACTCAGCATCCTTGTCAGCTGAGTTGTTAGAGCTTAACTAACACGATTGTTAAGCTTGATGTTAAAAGCTAGTTAGTTCTGGTTAAGTAGCTCAGGTATATAAACTTTTGAGCATGATCTGTAATAGATACAGAAACACAATTAATCAAATCATTTTACATTCTTTTCAGTCTTTCTTCAAGAATTAGCTCAAGTCCTCCTTTTCAGCACTCAGACGAATTAGCTCAAGTCCTCCTTCAAGAATTCCTTGGAGCACCACTACTCCCAGCTGTTTGTGCTTCACAAAGCAAACATTAGCAAAGAACTCAACACTAACATAATTGTCTTGAGTTAGTTTTGAAATGCTAAGTAAATTCTTAGCTATTGTAGGGACAATTAACACATCTTTGAGTAAAACCATATATCCAGAGAATCCTTAAATAACAGTGCTGCCAGACCCAGTGATTTTAATACCAATTCCATTTCCAACAAGCAATTCATGCTTACCATTGTAATCTGAGTGCTGAAGAAGTGCTGAGTTTGTGGAAGCAACATGGTTTGTTGCCCCACTATCCAGATACCAGCTTGGATCCCCCACTGGGACAGGTGTAATATAATGGGAAGTTAATGCTTGTGGAGACTTATTCTGACCAAGAAGAGGTTGTTGAGGAATATTGAACAAGCCAGGTGAACTCCGGATATTAGATGAAGGTCCCATTCCAGTGAACTGAGGAAACAATGGTAGAGAGGTTTGAAACACTTGACCAGGGATATTGGTTGAAATAGGTGCATTCCCAGAGCTACCACCATATTGACCATAAGAACCATATAAGGATTGAGGTGGTTGTGATAAGCCAGAGAACTGAACCATGTTGCCTTGAGGTATGGTCAGATTGGAACTAGTAACAGGATTGACTGGATTACCAAACCTGAAGTAGCATATGTCTGCTGTATGACCAATCTTTTTGCAAATTTGACATTGTAATCTGTTTGGTTTTCCTTTGCCCCTTCCATGAAATTTTGGCTTATCATTCCCAGAGTAACTCTCAGGTGCCATAGTGACAGGATTTGTATCGGCAGTAGGAGTACTAGAGCTTTGATTAGGAGAGCCAAAATGTAAGGGTTGTGACTTGACAGTGTTGAACACAAGACTCGGATTAGAAGTAGGATGTAGAGAACCTACTTCCAGATATTCATGTTGACTATTAGGCACATTATGATTCAATTTTGCAGTAAAGTCATTAGACAAGTCAGAGGTAGTAGTTGTGTTCACTAGATGCACAGAGGATCCAAAATTCGAGTGAAGATCTAAAACAGTAGAGGTATTTTGTTGATTAAGTCTGTTCTCACAATATAATAGATGTTGTTTTACCTCTTCAAGGTTGGGAAGAACAGGCCGTGTGGTTAGATTGATAACCAGGGTTTCATACTCTGATCCGAGACCACCAAGGATGTAAGAAACCAATTCTTCTTCAGTGACAGATCCTCCTCCAGCAATGAGTTGATCGGCAACATTTTTCATTTTCAAGAAATAATCAGAGATGGTAAGAGAATTTTTCTTGATATTTTGAAGATGAATCCGTGTCTGTAGTTGATTCATTTTGGACTTTGAAGCAAAAATCAATTCTAAAACCCTCCATATTCTTCTTGAAGTCTTTAAACCAATGATTAAGCCAGAAATTTGATGAGAGATAGTTGAGACTAACCATCCAAGGATGAACTGGTCTTGTAAAATCCACCATTGCTGCTCTGGAGTGAAATTTTGTAAAATGTCACTATCAACATCTTCTTGCAAGCCGATGATGTCTTCCATAAACAGAGGTTCTTCACGCAGTACAAATTTATCAAGTTGATGTCCACGAAGTAGAGCCAGAACTTGTGTCTTCCAAAACAGGAAATTTCCAGGACCAAGTTGCATGAGAGAGCTTGGAAACGGTGAAACTGTGACCAGATTCTTACGCATTAACTCCATAGCTGATCTTCCTCGATTGAAGTCAGTGCTTGGAACTACTGTTGCCTCTTGATCACTCTGTTTTTCATCCGTCGCCATTGTTAACAGGTATTAAGCTCTGATACCATATGAGAAAAGTAGATAGCGGAAGCTTCTAAAGAAAGAAAGAAAGACTGAAAAGAATGTAAAATGATTTGATTAATTGTGTTTCTGTATCTATTACAGATCATGCTCAAAGGTTTATATACCTGAGCTACTTAACCAGAACTAACTAGCTTTTAACATCAAGCTTAACAATCGTGTTAGTTAAGCTCTAACAACTCAGCTTCCGCTATATACTTTTCTCATACAGTTGGGGAAACAATTATCACTATTTTGATATTTATAAAGCTAGAAAAGATCGATTTCATTTGGTGTGTGTGGAATATCACATGGTCTGGTGCTTGTTTGGTTAATTTTAGCAAAAATTTGGAAAGTACTTGTTATCTATGGAAATCCACCTCCACGGAGTTTGACAAGGCTATAGGAAACTAGCTAACTATATCATATTAGATTTTATTTTATATATATATATATATATATAGAATTATGATATGGTAATTAAAGACTCCACAAGTAATAATTTATGGAGTGAACTTGTTACATAATCTGCAATGTAACTTATGTATGTGGCTGAGAATATTTATTTTATAACCTATGTTTGAATAAATAAATAAACAATATGTATATGGAATAAGTTAATAGAATTAATTATGATATGGTAGATTTGATGAGCACTTTTATGGATTGAACTTGTTATATCATTTGCAACAAATATAAGAAAACTATACATTATATATATATATATGCATGTTGTAGGCTTGTAGCTAGGAATATATATATATATATATATATATATTATTGAATAGTGAACTATAACGTTGAAATACGGTAATTTATATATGGAGGAATAGAAAGTTATTTTGGACTTTTGAAATTTGTCTACAAGGAAAATAAAACAATAATATACTTTAGGAATGAGAAAAACATGCATGTTTTGTCTTTTTCCACGGGGAAATGAAAAGGTTATCATTTTGTTATTGTATCATTATAAAGATAACATTTAGCAAAAAAAAAAAAAAAATCATTATAAAGATAGCTTAAATTCATATTATTTTTTGTATCCTTCTTTTTGACTTGAAATATATATTATTATTATTGACTGAAGTCCTATAAAAAATTTTGGGTGACAAAAATTGTCTAATACTCATCATCTTCTTCCATGTTATGAAAATAATTTCACCAAACAAATTAAAATACATGCAAAAAAACAAAATATTTTACTACCAAAAAGATCAAAATTATTTAATAATGTTTGCTGAAATGACCATTAAAAGAATTTTCAGATATGATGCCAATTCGAGATCTCCCAGATAAATTTTTGCTACCCAAATCCATGGAAAGCGAAATTAAATTATATAAACGGTCGAAATTAAATCCTAAGTAAAACAATATCTTAGAGAAAATGAAAAAAAAAATGAAAAAAAAAAAGGACGAAGAAAGTCCACACTTCCACTAGCTCTAAATCGTGCCACGTGGTCCTCCAACGGCCAAGTCCTCAATCACCATATTACTTCAACGTTTTAATGTCGTTTTTTTTCCTGCTTCACTTCCACTCCACGCACACACTTTCTCTCCGGCGACATTCCGACGAAATCCAACGCTTCGTCTCTTTGAAGGCGGGATTTCCGATAGCGGGAACCGCCATGGACGCAGCGCCTCATCTCGTCTGGTGTGGAATTGAGCCTCTTCGTCACAGCTTCCCAACCCACCGATCCTTCCCGTACAGTAGAGTTCGGGTTCCAAAACGGGCTCGGAGGGTTTTTGCGGTAGCTACCGGACCTAAGCCCACTCAGAAAACTGTCAATGGCTCCTCAAGGCCTAATTCATCGTCGAAACCCGTCAATGGAGTTTCCATGGTATGATTGTTTGGCTAGAAAACGAAACTTTGGGTTTTTATTGGTTTTTGCTTTTGTTCTAGTTGGATGTTGGATTGCTAGAAGAATGGAGGACTATAGAGAATTGAAAGAAAAATACAATTTTTTTTTCTTGTTTTAACTTAGCCAGATGGTCTAGGATTAGAAGATTTGCCCTTTTTCTCTATGAGTTACAAAAATTAGATTTTTTTTTTATGGTTTTTAATAAGGAAATAATCAAGTTATAATACGCATTGAATTTTGAATTAGACTTGGTGAGTGGAGTTTCATTGTTTTCTTCTAACCCATTTTAAATTCCAACAATTTGGTTTCTTTTATAAGTTATTTCTCATTCACAGCTCGAATGGTTTTGAAAAATGACAGAGAATGGGAGAGGTTTCACAGGAAATTAAAAGAGTAAGGGCACAGATGGAAGAAGACGAACAGTTGGCAATACTCATGAGGGGTCTTCGAGGACAGAATTTAAGGGATTCACAGTTTGCAGAGGATGATGTTCAGCTTCGCCTTGTTGAGGTGTATATGTGATTGCTGTATTTTATGCATTATTCAGTTAAATGGTTTTTGAGTTACTTTTTCTGTAGAATTTTGTATAATTGATTGTTATGGCAAATCAATGGGGCCCTTCATTGTGCTTAAAATACTATTGCACATGAAAAATTGAAAGAGCTTCACTAAAATTGCTAGAACTGGATAATAATATTTAGACAGCATGTGAGCATTAAAAAAAAATAATGAAGGGAAATGGGTTATAAACCATTATGCTTGTTAATTTCTAGGAAATTGGGGAGCACATGAATATCATTTGTCGTGTGCTTTTATGTATGTGGGCACACATTGGTGTGTGGTTTGAATTGGAAGCAATGGTGCAATTGAATACTATGAGAAGGTGTAAATATTTTAAGCTTCTCTTTGTCTTGACAAGAAATACTTTTTTATTGAAAAAGCTGTTCTTGTTATTTTGTTGATATATTTGCTGCTTGTATTTCAATAGGTAGATGAAAGCAGTGAGTTTCTGCCTTTGATATATGACCCTGCTAGTATCACTGCTTATTGGGGAAAACGTCCACGTGCTGTGGCAACACGTATTGTCCAATTGCTCTCTGTTGCTGGGGGTTTTCTCTCACGTCTAGCATGGGATGTGATAAACAAGAAGGTCAAAGAGGTAAGTCTTTATTTCCCTTTTTATTGTTTTGAGTTGTTGATTTTGCATATAATTATATGAGAGAGTTAAAGAACTTATTAGACATCAACATTTTATATGGCTGAGATAATTTAAGGCTTTTCAAATGGCTTTCCTGTGCTGCTTTGTTTTAGTATTGCATTTCTTAATCTAGCTGAAAATAAATGGTTTCCTTCATTTGATTTAATCTAGCCAGTAAACTGAGAGATATTTGAATGTAGAGAGGGAATAAACAATAAACTTATGTTAACTTAAAGACAGTACTAGTATAACTAGATTTTTGTAGAATTCTTCTAGCCTCTAATTTGGCTCCTTCAAATGCACTTCTCATTTCCATATGCTTTATTTGTTTTGTTTTACTAAAAACAGAATGAAGTCGCTAGAGCCATTGAATTAAGGGAAATTGTGACCTCTTTGGGTCCAGCATATATCAAACTTGGGCAAGCATTGAGCATTCGACCAGATATCCTGTCACCCACTGCAATGATTGAACTGCAAAAGCTCTGTGATAAGGTACACCTTATGAGACCTTTATTGCCTCTTCTCTTTTGAGTTGACATTATTTTGTTTGATGATACTGCTAGTTGTTATCCTCATGGTATAAGCCCTATGAGAGAGAACTTCACAATATTCATATCTTTCTTTTCATAGCTGATTTCTGTTTGATGATTTGTGAAGGTACCTTCGTTCCCAGATGATGTAGCTATGGCTCTCATTGAGGAGGAGCTTGGTCAACCATGGAATAACGTCTATTCTGAACTCTCTACTTCCCCAATTGCTGCTGGTAGAGTACCTAAAAATCATCTGTATACTAGGAACCAAATTTGTTAGAAAAAGAAACTGGCCTTTTAAGTTTATTATTAACTTAGAGTCCTTTATTGTCTTGTGGCAAAACATGGCAGCATCTCTGGGACAAGTATATAAGGGCCGGCTGAAAGAAAATGGGGATCTGGTGGCTGTCAAGGTGCAAAGACCTTTTGTTCTTGAGACTGTAACAGTTGATCTGTATGTCATACGGAACTTGGGTTTGGTTCTTCGCAAGTTTCCTCAGGTAGTATTTTCCTACAACATAGTTGGAGTTGTCATATCTTCCTTAGATAATTCCTGAGTATAGAATTAACTGTGTTCGCTTCTCCCTTCTCCATTGTTGTCTCTTTAATATTTCAGATTTCTGTCGATGTGGTTGGATTGGTTGATGAATGGGCAGCTCGTTTCTTTGAAGAGCTAGACTACATTAATGAGGGTGAAAATGGAAAGCTCTTTGCTGAAATGATGAGGAAGGATCTTCCACAGGTGAGTACGGTCATAATCAATCATGTTTGGAGCAAGTTCATGTTGATTTATAGATGGTCAAACTACATTAGGAATATTGACAGCTTGATTGTTTGAAATCATCAATATCATATTTAACTATTAAAAGTTTCATATGCGAAAATGCACATTTCTAAAATAATTTTTTTTTAACATATTAACTAATGTTTTGATTTCAAAGAACACTTGTTTCCCCTTAGGTAGATTCAAAACGTGCTCGAGTGAATGGGAGTTAGGAGCTTAATTTTTGGGCCCTTACTGAAATGAGTGAAACTTAATTTAGAAGCTGCCTTGAGTTTATGGCAGGTGCAATGAAGTATTTGAGCAGGTTTATTTTATATAGTGAAGATATATATTTTCAGTTTATATATATATATATATAGTCATTCTCTCATCTGGGAAAATTTTGTACGGAATTATTTATCCAGGAAAGCATCATGCACCATGTTACAGGACGTTGTCCTGGACAATCTGGACAGATTTATCCTCGATGGGAGAAAAATTATATGTGTGTGTGTGTTCAGGTTTCTCTTTGGTAATAAAAACTATATAGACCTTCAAAATGCAGAAAACCTATTTATGACATTTTATGAATGTATAATCTCGATTCTGTTGATGTAGTTACTAAACTAACTTCATCTCAGCCTTTATTTTGCCACTGGCATACCTCCCAAGTCCACTGATTTTAGAAATCCATTTGGAAAGTTATTAACATTTGACACAATGTTGAGAAATTTTCAGTCCGTTGTCATCATTTGATTTTGTAAAGTCCAAACAAATCCATACTAGTTGGAATTTTGGCATCTCAATTGCTTGTAGCATCTGCAAGGAATCTGTGAAATGCTCACTAGAAATTTATCTTTTCCAGGTCGTTGTCCCAAAAACCTATGAAAAATATACTTCAAGGAAGGTTCTTACTACAGGATGGGTAGAAGGAGAGAAGCTGTCACAAAGTACAGAAAGTGATGTTGGAGAACTGGTTAATGTTGGAGTTATCTGCTATCTGAAGCAGGTAATCAATTATATTAATAGGCTCGAGGTCCTTGTACCTTATTGAGATTTTGAAGGGAAAAAAAAATTCTTTTCTTTTCGTTATAGGTAACATCTGCTTTGATTATCCATCCTGAATAAAGTTTTGACTATTTTACACAAACACTTTTATGATTGTTAAAAAGACATTTTGCCATAGGCTACAGAAATTATAATTGGAGATGCTATTGAGTTGGCCTTATTGATTTTTTATGGCCTTAACTGTGCATGTAATGTCTAATAGAGCCTTAGATGCTATTGGCAGTAGGATCATGCATGCTTGTCTCTGTGGGTAATGATTGTTTTTTTATATATAACTTTTAAATATAGTTGGTGCAAGTTACCAATAGGGAGGATAATTTGCAACTTGTCTTAACAGGTTGGTCAAATTTCTGATTAATGATGCCCAAAATCACTTATTGTTTTACCTGTTTGCAGCTGCTTGATACTGGATTTTTTCATGCTGATCCTCATCCAGGGAATTTGATCCGCACTCCAGATGGGAAGCTAGCCATACTTGATTTTGGTAACAAGCCTACTTCATTAGAGTATATTATGAAAAGTCATCTTTCCATGGCATTATATGCATACTCTCATTTAAGTTGCTTATCAAAAACTCGGTTAAGCATTCCAGATTTAATTGTATTACTTTTTAAAATATTACTTGAATGGGGCTACTCCTCTTTAGTTAAGTGCAAAAACAAACAAAAAACAAAAGTGCAAAAACAAACAAAAAACAAAAAAAGAACAACTCACTGCTTACCACAGAGAGCAATTGTGTCTCTTTTCTCCCTATTCTCAGTTATTATTTTACATCTTAATATAATTTCAATTTGTAAATAAGACTACTTTGGTAAAACTAGACTAGGTTCTATTACTTGACAACATTTCATTGTTGCCCTTAAACTAAATGTTCTATTGCTAATGCTTTATCTAAGGACAAAAGATAAGTCAAGAGATCGGACATACCCTTGTTCAAACAGAAAGTCATTAGTCCAAAAGTGTGCAAATGACAAACAAACCTAAAATCTGAAGTCTTGCTATATGAAAGTATTCGTCATGCTTAGCATGCCTCTATGGAAACACAACTTCCAGAAAGCGACAAACTTTGTGCATCAGAGTGTAGTATTGATGCTGTCTATAATTTTAAGAAGTATTGACTTTCAATCTGTGACTGGGATTAGTTATCCTTCTCTTCAGCCCATTAAATATGGCTAGTCTCAATTGCAGAAATGGCATATGCATTTAAATCTACCGGAACATGGAATGTGGTCTTTGCATAATGACGAGGTCACTTATTTAGTGCTCGACTTGTCTTCTCTTCGATACTTGAAGAATGTTATACTGAATAGAATTTTAAGTTATGAAGACCCATAATTAGCACTAAATTGTGGTTTTACTATAACAGGTCTGGTCACAAAACTAACTGATGATCAGAAGTATGGAATGATTGAAGCAATTTCTCACCTTATACATCGTGATTATGGAGCCATAGTCAAAGACTTTGTCAAACTTGGTTTCATTCCTGAAGGTGTTAATCTGGAACCCATTTTGCCTGTTCTAGCAAAGGTTTTTGATCAGGCACTTGAAGGTGGAGGAGCAAAAAATATCAATTTTCAGGAGCTGGCAGCAGATTTGGCACAAATAACATTTGATTATCCATTTAGGATACCCCCTTATTTCGCTCTCATAATCAGAGCAATTGGTGTGCTGGAAGGCATAGCTTTAGTTGGAGATCCTGAGTTTGCCATTGTGGATGAAGCCTATCCATATGTTGCACAGGTATTGAATTTTTCCTTATGAAATATTATAAGTAAGACACATTTCTTCTTTTGTATCATTGGGATATATTTGCATCAGTGCATGCTAATGAAATGAATATCTAGGTGGGTAATTCATGAGATTTTCCTTAAACATTTTAATCAGAAACTTCAGGATAGATGGTGTTTGTTGGACGACTATGATTCTAAATGGACCTGTTACTGATATAATCTTTCTTACCTGAGTTGATAACCTGGGATTAGCCTTTGTCAATATGCAAGGTATTGAAATTGGTTGCAAGTTAAAATCTCTAGCAAGTAGTTTTATAGTTGGTTATTCATTATTAGTTTGCATGGTATGTTTGATGCGATGATATGCCTTATAGCAGTCTCATTGATATTTACTACTTCATTCTTCCTTTCACTGTAGAGGCTCCTGACTGATGAATCCCCACGTCTAAGGAAAGCTCTGCGTTACACAATATATGGTAAATCTGGAATTTTTGATGCAGAAAGATTCATAGATGTCATGCAAGCTTTCGAAAACTTCATAACAGCCGCTAAAAGTGGAGGTGGAGAGGATATGAATGGTGATATGGCTGAACTCGGTATTTTGCAAAGTCGAACAGAAACTATTGTTCCAGGATTCCTATCAGGTCCATCACAAGAAAATCAGCCCCTTGAAACAAGGGCCGCTTTAGCATTTCTACTTTCTGCTAGAGGAAACTTCTTCCGAGAATTTCTTCTGGATGAGGTACTTTTCATAGGAACTTTTAGGACAATGAGAATTCATCTAATTGCTTTATATCCTATTGAAGTGCAATGACTAGAAGAGATCACCTCTCAATACATTAAGGAATGGGAAAAATTAATAAACAATTAGAGTTGCATATAAAACAACCTGATTTAGTAGGAAAATGGGGTAGCAAATAGCATCAGTAAAACCTTGACAAAACCGAACCATGTCATGTAGATCCAAATAGTGAGTAGCACAAATATGGATACTCATTAAGAGCATTTAATTATTATCATTATTTTTTGGAGATGAAGCAATAAATGTAAGTCTTGGATTGATTTATAATCAATTATATAAACCTTTCTTCAATGTTCTTTAGCAAATTATCCTGTTATAGGCTTGGTTTGAGCTAGTTTTATTATTAACTTTGATAGACAAAGCAGGTTGTAAAGGGAATTGATGCAGTTACAAGGGAACAGTTGGTGCGCATTGCTGCACTCTTCGGAATTGGAAATGTTACTCCTATCTTCAGTATGGTTCCTACTTTTGGACCATTCAGGCCTGCAGGACTTCTTCCCACTGTAACCGAGGAGGATAGAGTTATACTAAACAACGTCCAAAAAGTCATCAAGTTCTTGGCTGCTGGAAGTTCAATCTCAAGAAGATCCGACCAGGTACTTGGATTAGATGAGCAACCATTTGCTTCTAACTTTATTTAGAAGCTAACTTTTACTGTTTTGTTTCTTGGGGACCCATGCAGGGAGTAGATGTTGTTCAGATTATCCAAGAGCTTCTTCCAGTTCTACCAGGCATCTCGGCCACAATACTGCCGGAAGTGCTCAGTCGACTAAGTTCTCGGATATTGGCTCGCATTATTCGAGACACAATTTTGTAAAAACATTTTATAACTTGGCTGCGTTAAGCCTCAATTGTGCATATTTTGAACTGTATCCTATATATAGGTAAAATATGTCTTAGCCACGCCTTACGTCCATTTCTTTTTCTATACCCTTCATAAATGCTAGATTTTACATTTTTTTGTTTTTGTTTTGTTTTGTATCTAATAATTTCAATGTTAGAAAAATGTAAAGTTGGGTTTTCTTTCAGAAGCCAAATATTTACATTTCCATTCAAATAAAAAGAAGAAAAACAAAAAGGTTCGAATATAATTTGTCCAATTAGAAGCGTGCTTCCTGAACATTAAGCTTGCATCCTAATTAGTAGAGTTTGAATTTCAAAAAATTAATGACACATGTATATTTAGTAGATATATTGAGATGGTACATGTAACATTATTTTACTTTAAAAATACTTAAAAACCAAAATTAATCCCTTTTGTTTTCTTTTCTTTGTTCCTTTTTTCTGACAAACTTGTCCTAAAACTTCTCAGGAACCAAATGGAGCATAGAACTAGATAAGAGTGGTAAACATCGAAACAAAGAACTAGACTAGAATATGAAAAAATAGATTATTTGCCTTCCATCCTCACCACTTGTTAAGTGGTAACTAGATTTAGCATTGCTGAGTGAGGAGAACGAACACCTTTACCACTAAACCGCAACGGTCGGGTGACAACCTCAAATTTTATCCGACCAAGTGAGGGGGTTTTGCTTGGACTCATGTAGGTCTTGCCAGAATGTCTCTTCTTGTACCTATTGGCAATGACTTCTTTCCAGGTTTAGGGTTTTGAGTAGCATACCTTAAAACAAAGAACAGAATAACGGGAAGCAGAGAGCCAGAAGACAAGTAGGGGACCCCAGTTGTACACAATCTGGAGAGAAAGGGAGAGAGAGCGCGTGCTGCAAAGAGAAAAAAGAGGGGATAGGAGCACATAAAGAAAGCAAAAAGCAGTATAGGAGAAAGTTGAGAAGTTCAGGAACAATTTTGTAGGAAATTTGCCCTATAAAATCAGAAACATACCCAAAATTACAAATCCAATTTTGAGCATTTTAACATAAATTACAAGCATGAGTTTGTTGTTGATCTCTGCTATTGTTTTTTGTGCTTTTTCTTCTATATTCATGATTCAAACACATGCCACCAAATTAGGAAACCATTTCCATCTATAGAAATCCTTCACTTGGATTCTATTACGAAAGTCAACTGATTAATTCGATCTTCACCAAAAACAAAAGTGGAACCAAAGAAGCTTTAGAGATTGTAATTTTATTCATATGTTGGAAACAAGTCTAGGTTTAGTTGGACTCCACAGATAAGATTAGCATCCATTTTCCCTTTGCACCTTTTGAGAAGCTTTGCGTTGATTACTCTAAGCTATATATCTGTAAATTCAAGCTAATTTCTGAACTAATTTTCTAAAACATCCACCCTACAAAAGCAAAATATGATGAGAGAAAAAGCTTAAATTAAATGGGTGTCTCTGAGACTCCCACTGAGACAAAACAATGAATACAAACCCATTAACAGTGAAAAGATAAAGAGCATTCCATTTTATTTTATTTTTTTCCAATTTCACCGCAACAATGAGTGCTGAGGCAAAAAAGCAAAAGGGAAGCAACACTTAGTGGAGGAGGCAAGAAAAATAATTGTACCTCCTCTTTCATCCAAACCATCTCCTTTTCTTCAACCTAAAAGCTTTAGCAAACCCCCCCACACTCTCAAAACAGCTTTCCCAACTTTTGTTTTTCTAATATATGCAAAGCAAAACTATAATCATTTTAAGATAACCCTTATATCAATAACATATTCTCTTTCTTTTCTTTTTTTTCTTCTTTTATTCTCTCTCTCTCTTCTCTCTCTTCAACATTTTCCAATCCAATTTTTTTCCACACAGCTCCAACTTACTCTCTGGTCATGGTGTTTTTGGATACATAGAAACCGCAAAAAAAGACGTATAACCTTGTCGTTTGTACTCCTGGCGGCGTCGGCGCAGAACAAGTGCACTGCTTTAGTGTTGTCTTGCTATGTACCTTCAAGAGGGTATCACAACAAAGGTGAAGAAAACAACAACACCACCAACAGTAATGGTAATAAGAAGCAATCTGTGGCAGAAAAGAAAGATGGGGTGAAGGAAGAAGTTGATAATAATGAAGCAAGAGGTTGTGACATTAGTACTTGTATTAGTAGCAATGGTGGAATTAACACCAGAACTAGTGGGTCTAATGGGCCTCACATTGAACACTCTGACCTCAAGAGTAATCTCAAGAAATCGCAAGTGGAGGAATATCATCAATTGAGGACAGAAAGGAGGAATGTTAGTTGGCCTGATGCTCATGGTAAAGATATTGCTCATGTTCAAGAGTTTGAACCAAGGTAAAATAAAATAAAATAAAATTCTATCCTCAAAAAAACATTACTTTTCTTTCATGGATGAAACTTTCTCAAGAAAAATAAGAATTTAACAGTTTCATGAATGTTTATATATTTTGTAGGCTCAACAGTAGTTTCTGACCAATTTAAACAGGGCTTGACCATGTACGGAAATAACTTTAAACAAAAATGTGAAAACCTTTTGAATGAAATGTGGGACATTAGGAAAAATGATAGCTTGTCGTTCATGAATGCAGAGATAATTACTAGTTTAAGCGATGAAAGACAGGACAACACTTTTTCATGGCTATATTTTAAGTTTTAATTCTTCTTCTTCTTCTTTTTCTCAGATTTGCTTTTAGTCTTTTTGCTTATAATTATTAAATTTTCTCACTAATTTTTCT
Source organism: Ochetophila trinervis (assembly GCA_003254975.1). Lineage (NCBI taxonomy): Eukaryota > Viridiplantae > Streptophyta > Magnoliopsida > Rosales > Rhamnaceae > Ochetophila > Ochetophila trinervis. The sequence continues at coordinate 84,355 of QANX01003383.1, forward strand.
TGCACTTTCTCATGGGTGTTAACAGTGTGTTTGAAGATGGAGAACTTGAAGGAGTAAGGAATTCATGTGTTTGTGTAGTTCAATGAGGACGGTTACAAGGTATGATATTCTTCTCAGAGAATTCGAAGTTCTTTTAAGATTTTGTACTTGCTGAAAATTTAAGAAAAACATGTTCTGTTTTTCTTTTTCTTTTCTTTTTTTCTCTCTACTAAGTTGTAATTCAGTACTCTAAATGTAGATTAAAGCTCAAAAAATGTAAAAGCAATGGAAGATCAAGTAAATGGATTGAATTGGTTGTCAGAATATCAATAGAAGGAATTATAATGACATTTTGTCCTTGACAGTCAATCCAGACACTTGATTGTACTCAGGACCTTTATTATTCTTGAAGAACCAACCATATAATATATATTTATATATTTGGTTGTGTATGACTGTATGTATAATGCTTCATATTGTACATGCAGAGGACCATTGGCTAATATGTGTATTGTGTTTTGGTATGGAAAATGTGCAAAGCATAGTAATGAAGAAGACCAATAAATCATACTGGTTATATAAATAATAGACATAACATGTAGTGAAAAGGCCTAGTTATAGATGCAACTTAATGTGATTAGTATTCCTCAATGCAAGCATCTATGACTCAGCAAACAGTCAGAGGCTTCTTCTTTTTTCTCTCTTTTGAAGAAAACAATTATATAACATGTTAAGTTGCAATGGAACCTAAAAATTTAAGCTTTTAGAAGTATCACTAATTATATAAATGTATATATATATATATATATATATATTTTATATCAAAAATGAAAAAATTTGAATTCAAAATCATTGCTCTAAAAAAAATAGCTTGAGAATATCAAATCAGCATAAATAAACATTCAATGGTAAATGTAGTTTGTAAATCTCTTTTATTTTATTATTATTATTATTATTATTTTGCTGAATGCAGTTCGTAAATCTCTAGCTGGGTTGAAGCTAGAGCTCATATATTACCACCCAACTTAAATTTTTAAAAGGGAAAAATAGTAGCTTGAAATAGGGATCCAAAAACCAAATTAACTTTAAAGTCTTGAATGCTTCTTTTATTCCCCAAATTGACTTCAACTTACAAATCAAGTATTTTTTTTTTTCCTTTGCTATTGTCATGTATAATGTTATATTACCATTCACCAGTAAATAAATCTCACATTTGCTTCACTTTAATTACCTGCTGGTGGTTCTACTCTCAGTGTTTTCTTCTTCTGAATTCTGAACATTTTAACATCATTCAAAATTTAAAGTCTTCTGCTTATTTTATAACTCAGTCTCTTTGAATCAACTACCTTCTTTATTGCAATTTAAATTTGATTTTTTTTTTTAAATAAAAGGAGGAAGAAGAAGAAGAAGCAAAGTTGGCTTCAAGGTGACGTGAACCTCTCTCTCTTTTTGAAAGGGATTGATAGAAAGTGTCCATAAAAATCGTTGGAAAAAATAAAAATGATTTTCCAAACTTATGATAGAAAATTCCAATTGGACGTGCACCAAAATATCTTCCAAAAAATCAAAAACAAAATATATACATATAATCCACATTTTTTTTTATAGCTGCAAAAGTAATATCAACAACGTCTCGAATGCTTCAAAATTTTGAAAAGAAAAAAATTCTTCAGTCTGGATTCCCAAGCAGTATAGATTTTGGGCGGTGATAAAAAATTAGATTGATTTTATTCAAATAATCAAAATTTTTTTTGTTTTCCCATATAAGTGGATAATGAAAAATTCTCTTTCCCTCGTCAACAAAAATAAAATTTTAAAATAATCAGGCTCTTTCTTGTTTGAAAAGAAAAAAATCAAGAATAGTCATTTTCACAAACAGAGTTTTTAAAATCTGTCGTCGCAACATATTTCAGCCAAAAAATCTGATTCCAACTAACTATCATCGGCAGCAGCCACCATCCGGTCGGTGGTCAACGGCCAATAAAATTGATACCTAACTGCCATCGGTGGCTGCCACCGGCCAGTTAACCGCCACCCTGTTGACAGTTATAACCGCTCTATGTACCTACCAAGTCCCATAAAATGTTGGGAAAAAAAACATCATTTTCTCAAAGCAATTTTCTAGAAATAAATCAGTAACGTGAATCAAATGGTTTCATGGAATACTCGTAGAAATAAATGTTAAGGTGGAAAGTTTCTATTCAGATTTTTTTTTAAATAAAAAAGCATATACAAGAATTGAAACAATTGACCAGCTGTATAGTAAAGGCAGTCAGTCATTTAAGATAAAAACTGTAACGAATCAAGCAATAAAAATGGTGCAAGCATACACCAAATGCAAAGCCATTGTTGCAAGAATCACCATATACTTTTGTTTTTTACTTTTTTAACCCCCACCCCCCACAATGATTTTTACTACCTTTTCCCCCTGACAGAAGGATCATTCACTTCTATATCCAAAGTCACATTTTTTTTTTTCTTTCTACTCCTTGCAGTATCACAAATTCAAGGATCAATGAAAATACTATTTTCCCTATTGGTATCAGCGGAGTTCATTTGCTGAGCTAAAAATCTTCTCTGGACTTTTTACCTCATTGGTTGTGACTTTTGCCTTTCTTTGATTTGCGCTTCTCCTGCAGTATCTTTTTCTTTTCTTCAGCTGTAATCCAATTGTATTCTGGGGGAATTAAAAACGGGTCTTGACTATTATTTTCTATCCTACTGCTAGAAGCAGCAGTCGATGAGCTTGAACGGTAAGGGACTTTTATCCACTGAAACCATGATGAACTAGAGGAGGACTGTGTCGAAGCAGGGCTCTCTTTGCCCACAGCAGAAGGGCTTGATGGGGGTGTTGCGAATTCATCCAAAGGCGCTAGTTCTTCAAACTTTGAAAAAGTAACAAGTACTCTGATTGTAGGAACCACTGGGATAGCAACCTAGATTTATACACATACAAAAATGATTAGAAGTAAATAAATAAATAATATATAATTATAACCAAATAAAGTCAAACAGCAAAAGCAGAAACAATACACCACAAAATGTTGCAAAACAACACAACGTTCTATAGAACAGTCAAACTGATGAAGATGCTTATTAGAGAGGAAAATTTTTACTTAAACTTGTGTTTAAAAATGAAGGTTGCAGCAGAGAAACAAAGATATTCAGACCAAAAGAACAACCAATTAGTAAGTTCCTAGAATATTTCTGAGTTGTTAACCACCAGAAAAGGGATACTCAGGACGCAAATAAAAATTTTGGGCAAAAAAGGATAAAACAAGCCACAGATGGTCCAGCCTATTTATTAAACTATGCTGGGAATCTGTCATCAGATCCCTTCATGTTGATTCCATTACATTCAAAACCACTAGAACAAATAAAATGATAACCATGACAATAATAAAGTATTGGACTCATGTGGCAAATATCTAAAAGTCATCTACATCCAAAAAGTATCAACACCCAAATATCTAATATAATTAGAATATCCCACTAGAAGAATCCATGCTTCGTGGATAATAGCATATTGTAAATTACTGGGCAGGTAGATCCCAAAACTTACCATTCCATAAAAGGAATAGTAGATAGAATATAATTTTAACAAGGTTTAATAATATAAAAATTGTAATTAAAAAGGTTAAAATTTAGGAAAGGGAACATGCTAACAAAGTTAAGTTGAGAAAAGGAATCAGAGTTACATAGAATTTTAAAAAACTTTAATAATGAGTTTCAGCTCTCTTAGCTCAAGGTTTACTGTCTATCCATAACCCAACTTTATAGGCAGTCCAAATAAAGCAAAAAATACAACTAGGAAATGAAAACAAATAGGATACTGACCCTACTAAAAGGGAAAATCCTTAAACTAACAAACCCTAATTCTCACACCTAAACCTAGCGTTGTGCATTCTTAATATCCAAACGATCAAATTAATATCCCATATTCTGGCAACCTTCATTATTTTAGCAGTTGCTGACCCATTTCAAGCACATAATTTGTTCACATTCATCACAGCATAAGGCCTTTTAAAACAAGAGTAGCAAAACAAAAAAGCTTGGATCATCTGAACTACAATCCAGATCAAGTTTTAAGTTTCATGAGTAAGAGGCAACATTGTTTGCAAGACTCTTGGGATGAACCTCCAGCACAGAGAAATGGCTTGCAAGCATTGAGAAATAAGCTTTTCTGATTTGACAAAGAGTTGGAAATAGAGCTAAACACAGCATGACAATCGCATAGAACCATGAATTGATGACAGAAACATAATTCTTAAAATGCACAATACAGCATTCATAATAATACCACTTGCTAGAATTGCAAGTATCTTTAGGGTGTGTGATTACTAAAATTTCACAAACTAAAATTGAGTATGAACTCTTCTCATCTTTTCCCCTCATTTACTTTATATATCCAATTTTTTTTCTCATGGCAATCCTCAGAAAAAAAATACATTTGTCAGCAACAAATTTAGTTTAACCACATGTCATACCCTAACAACAGGGTCGGTTAAATTCTTAAGTTATGATGACTTTAATGACTAAGCTTAAAAACATAGCAGCAGTAAATCAACACACATGGCTCACACAATTCAACTCTCATATAAGTCCCAACATTATTATCGCTTAAAAAAATAGAACCAAGAGAACATATTAACAACAAAAGGTACCACCCTAAGAAAAACAAAGATCAAAACTCATCCCGAAATGCAAATATATGTTAAACTGAAACAATATAATATGTCGTATTTTTAAGATCAGATATTATATTCCTGAGCATTAAGCATACTGTAGATATAAAAAAAAATGCTGTGAAAAAATGATACCCCTGGGATCGATAAAGGCATCAAGTGAACAAAACAAATGTAAAACAGTAAAAGTCAACTAATAGGAGCTAGCCCAGTGACCAAACCATGTCTAAGATCATGCAATCAGATCTCAAACATCATTCAAAAATCCATACTAAATATCAAAAAGTGAGAGAAAGCAGGAAAGGAAACAAGCAACATACCTTGACAGGGAAGGTTCCCGATGGAAGTTTTGTTGTAAGCAGTTCCCTCAAACGGCGGATTGCCTTAACCTTATTCGCTAGAATGTCAAGCAACGGCAAGAGTTCCTCAATTTGCAGTGGAAAATTTGGGGAAAGCCAGAGAATAGGCCTCAATCCTTTCTTATACTCGTTCTCCCGACCTGCATCCTTGTGCCGATTCCTATTCTCAAAACTCATAGAAGAAGATGCTTTTGTATCCCTTCCTCTTCGAACTTCATCCCCCCTCACAATCTCCACAGAATGCCTTCCCGGTTTGGTCTGATTTCTAGATGGAGAATCGCCGAGCAAATCACTCACCTTCTCATCTACGCAAAGAGAATTTCTGGGTGGTGCAACCTTCTTCTGCACTTCAATCTTATTATCCCTTTTCCTCCATCCACCAAACCATCCTTTCTTTTCTTGCTTAGTCTCACCATTTCTGTAACCATAGGAATCTTCAATAGGAATCTCCCTATGCTCATAGCAGCTATGGCGATGACCAATAACCCCTTCACCATTCTCACCAGTCATTTCTGTTGAATCCAGCTTAAGTGCAACTTCAAGTTGCTTCCTCTCTTCCTCCGTCAAAATCTCATCAAGTGCCTCGCTTTCTGTTTCATTTTCATTGCAAGACGAAAAGAATTCATCATCTGTCATAGCCCCTGGGACCCTCCTAGATTTTATGCTCACAACTACATTATGCATATCATATACCTTTGCCTTCCATGAGCCAACCATTTCTGTTTTCTCTTGTCGCCTCCAAGTCAACTGAGGCAAGAGAACTGCCTGAGTCACATCAATCCCAGGCCTGAATATGTTAGTCTGAGACATTGCAACCACTTCTTGTCGAATCTCTTCTTCAGTTGCTTGAGAACCACCACCATCCAAAGCATTCATCACCTGCTTTCCTTTGTGTGAGACTATGCAGAGCGACCCAGGAGGGACCTTGCCGTCATCCGATCCATCACCAAGAAAAATAACACTCTGATCAGCACGTTGTATCCTAAATCCATCAAAACCTGCCAAAGTCATATCTGCTCTCAAATTTGCACCCCTCTTCCAAATCTTATAAGTATCTGATGGTGCAATCCTAGAAATGAAAGGAATTACGGAACTATCAAAATGGAATGTAATTTCCATGTAAAAATCCCTCATCCTCCGCATAGTCGCTATCAAGCGAGGCAACCTTCTACACCATTTGGCCCAGGCCAGCGGCTGATAGTGCCTAACTATAATCATTGCAATGGCTTCTTCTCTACTGCAAATAGCTTCCTGAAGAGCACTCCACCCCTGTTCATTCTGCAAGCTCCAATCTGCCCCAGCAACCATAAGCATTTCAGTGGCTGTCTGGTCACCAAGTTTTACAGCCAAGTGAAGAGGGGTGTCGCGATTCGGGACATCACGACGATCAATCATTGCAGAAATGGCATCAGCCTTCTCTTCCTCAGCTAGTGATGCCGCTTCAGTACGGATCTCAGCCGGGTTACTAAGCCGCGGGAGACCTGCAAGAATCCTCCTGAGACTGGGATAATCCCTCATGGTAATGGCCTTGTGCACAGGGCTATGAGCATACCTTGAAGCATCAATGCCAGCCATGTCTCAGGAGTATATGATACCAACCCAGTCTAATGTGCAGAACCAAGAGCCAACTCAATCATCCAGTACTACCAAAACAAGATTTGGATATGATGGATGCTGACTATTCCAGATTAGATTCACAAAGACCGTGTTGTATTATCAAAACCCATAAATCTATATGTTTAATTATGAGCAGTATATCCTTCAAAAGTAACAGGCAAAGTTCACAGCCCGTCAAAAAATTTGAGAAATATCTTGATATCCTTCCGAGTAGTGAAACAAAACCCAATTCAAATTACAACCAAATGGCATAAGACAACAGCAAAAAGAGACAGTTGACACCAATATTTGGAACACAAGGAAAGTATCTTGGGTGGGCCCAAGGCAAAGGATCCAGGAGGTCAAGAAATCTCACCTTCTTCTCCTTTCTTCTTTTTGCTTCTTCTGTGACCCTCCAACGAAACCAAGATTACACCAAAAGAGGCTCGGGCACTCAACCCTACCACAAAACCTCTTTCTTTCCTTCTCTCTTTATCTTTCCTCTGCAAGTAGAAAAAGAACAAAACACCCTTGTGATCCAATCCAGATCAGACAAATCAAAGAACATGCATGTGGGAGAGTGATACCAAAATTCTATTGTTAAAAAACCAAGTCTTTAACACCAACAAATAGAGAATAGGGAATCTGATAAAAAGAAATGGGATTAGAAAAGACACAGAATCAAGAAAAGAATACGAGAAACCAACAAAACCCCACCATCCAAGCAAAGGAAAACAACTGTTTATATTCAAAAGGAATATCAAAAGGAGAAAAGGCTCATACCCAACAAATAAAAAACAATAATTTGTAAATAAATAAATAAAGAAAGAAATAAGGAATTTTTAAAATAAATAAAAGAGTATTCACCTCTCTCTTCAGAGTTACACAAGGAAGATAAAAAAGAAAGAATGGGGGTAGATGTCAAAGAGTAACAACAGGATAGATATCTTCTCTTCTTCTTCTTCTTTTACTTTTCTTTTTTCTGTTTTTAAATAAATAAATATAAATAAAAGCTTTGTTGAACCCAGAGAGAGAAAGAAACAACGCAAAGATGGAAATGGAAGTCAGAGAAAGCCAGAGACTCCAAAATGGGAAGGCAGCATGTGAGCCAGAAAAGAGGGAACCTGCTTTCCCCTTTCCTCTTTCATTTTTTTTTTAATTTTTTAAATTTTAATTATTTAATTAATTACATAAATGCATATCATTTTTTTATTTTTTTTTTTTAAAACTGCATATCTATTTTATTAATATATATAAATAACAATAAATGATGTAAAATTGTAAATCTTAAAAACATAATAAATTGGATGTGTCCTTTTATTCGTTTATTAAATAGCATTTACTTTCTTTTTCAAAAAAAAAAAAAAAAACTTTTACTTTTAAACGATACTGGAGCCCCGGTTCAGGCCCAATCCAAAACTCAAAATAGATCTTTGGATATGGAATTTTTTACTCAAGTCAATACCATTATTTATTCTTTCTTCTTTTCATTTTCAGTCTAAAATGGTGTAGGATGTTTTCCAACTATGCGTTGATGGCATATACACTTTCTGATGTAAAGTCTATTTCTTGAATTAGACAGAAATCATTATTTGGTAATTCAATTCTCAGTCTACTTACACTTTTGTGCACAATCTCCAAATTGGAACTAGCTTTTTTTCCAAATATTCCTTATAAAGCAATAAAAAAAAACTAATTTTGATATAACAATAATGCTAGATGTATCGATTTTTTAATACGAATTAATTTGATATTCTTTTGTAGGATTCGTTTATTTATGTATTTTAATTATATTAATTCACTACTATTTGGTATTCATAATTTGGTTACTAAATTTAATAACAGCATAGTTATTTTTTATAAATATTTTTTAGTATCTCATTAAATCTATATTAAATTATTAATTAATTTTTACTTTTAAAATGATTCAAAAATTATGATTAAACAACTAGTAACAAAAATTTAATATTAAAACTATCAAATGGAACTGAGATAAACTAGACTATATAACTATATATATATATATACATACATGATTATTATTGTAGACGATATTATTTACTATTTAAAGAACGATAGTACACGATGAGCATCTAAAAAACATATTCACATACATCAGATGCTATTGAAAAGCTAGTATGAATTGTTGCATTCCATGGATAACGTAGCCTACAAACGTAATTGTGAAAGGAATCTCCTCTGTACAGCACAAACTAATTATGGCGTCAAAATTATAGCAACATGCTTTATTCCATGGTACATTTTTCTCAAGGGCCATTAAGCACAAAAGAAAAGAAACGTAAAATAAACTAAAACTATTCTATTTTCTTCTATGCTCTTTTTTGTTTTATTGGCTGAAAAAAAAAGTTGAATTGACAATTAAAGTTTCTTCGTCCTATTGTTTAAAGAAAGTCAATATTGAAGTTCTAATATTCTTAGCACAATCCTTGGAACGTTTATAAGATTATAGGGTGTTATATTTTCTAAATAATTAAACAATATATAAATTCATGGAGTCGATCAAAAAATATTAAAATTGCATTATAATCAATAAAAATTGTTAATTTCTTTTGAAGGGAAATCAATTGATGATATTTTTTTTATTTTTTTGGTTATAATCATTTGATGATATTAATGCGGAATTTGAAACACGAAGCATCTCATCAAAAAAATAAAAAGTTTGAAGCATCTCATTCAATTGATAAATATTTTTAATAACGGAAACCTATATATTAAAAAAAATCAATAAAAAATCGAACATCAAACTTTTTCTTTGAGCATTTACCAAAAAAACCTCTTTCTTTCTAGAAAAAAAAAATATAATTTATAAATAACTCTTTAAAGAATTTTAAATGAATGATAATTTTAATTTTGTATTGAAGTCAATCTATAAACTAATATTTTATAAAGAACACATTAAAGAATTTTAAATCGATGATAATTCATGTTAACTAGAGAGATCTCTCAATTTATAGAAATCAAGAGATAAAACATTAAATGAAAACTGAAAGTTATTTATTTACGTAAATATAAAAGTGACCAAATTTACACAAATGAGAATAATGTGAGAAAAATTTACCCAACAAAAAAAAAAGACTATATTAAGAAAGAGAAAACTGAATACATAGAANGTAGGAGAGAGAGTGTGTTTAAATGAATGAAAACCAAACGGAAGGGAAGTATCTGTAAATTTTTATAACCTCAAAGATCATATTGTAATTAAAGTAAACTTCAAATGAGATATATATAATATGCCTTTTTAAATATGATCATTATGTACTTTGTGCTTGATAAAATACAGTTTATACCATGTAATAATTGCGTTGTGTCTAATTTTGATGTACCGTGTTCGTACTATATCACTCCTTTTGCATCTCTAGGACAAATAGGCTTTAATTACATTTTTTTACTGCCATTATTTATCATATATTTGTAAGTGTGTTAGGTTGTGGAAAGTGATAGAAAATATATGCATTTCTATAAATTAGCATTTAAGGTGGCAATATTATTATTATTATTATTATTATTATTATTATTATTATTATTATTATTATTTTCAAATTAATCATTCTATTTAAATAAAAACAACGCACGTGAAGATGTTACCAAAGAAAAGAAAAATATAAGGGCAGGGATAGGTTATCAGCTACTGAAAGAGTCTCATATCATTTTATCGATAAAACTATTTTGAGTTTTTATTTTATATTTCTTTTCATTTATTTATTTTATATAATTTTGTTGGTAAGAGATTATGAAAATAAAAATATAGAGCATAAAGATAGGTTATGTATTATGTATAACATTTTTTTATGAATATAATTTTTAATAAAGGAGTTGATTCAATGTACCTAGATATTTAATAAAAATAAATAAATTTTGACAAACATCATGGTCATTGTATAGATAGATCCATAGATGTATAAATTATAATTTTTAGTATTCTTTTCATCAGGAGTATGATAAAGCATAATAATCTTACTGTTACAACCTCTCTTATCTGTATTAGTGGGTTACTGTGTAGTGTGGTATATAGATTAATCACAGTTATCTTTGTAGCACAATAATAGTTATCCTCTTATAACAATGTTAGGAACCTCTTGTATATAAAGAGTTTATGATTAATGAAATATACATCTTTCTTTCCACTCTTGTTATCACTCTTATATGGTATCAGAGCTATTAACACTCAAGCGAATTTTATTTTTTCTTCAATCTTTTGCTCACTATGACAACTCTTTCCACACCTGCTTCCAAAACATTGTGATGTGGGCATTATAGAGCCATATCCTAGCATTGATGCAAAAGAGACTAACATCATCTTGCCAAGTGGACCAGTGACGCTTTCTCGAGCTAAGAAGATTAAATCATGAATGCTTGGACTTGTGGAGAGAATAATTGATGAATATCGATTCAAGTTTTCAAATGATTCAAACACTTTTCTGATGCCTAATGATGATTTAAACATGTTATCCAAGCAAAGGATGGAGGTGGTAATGATGCTCTGGAGTTGCAGAGACGAAACGACGTAGTTTTAAAGACAAGCATTTTATAATGACAGTTTCATAATTTTAGCTCTTTTTGGATTATAATGGCAATTTCATAATTTAGCTATTTTTGGATTATAATGACAGTTTTGTAATATTTTCGTATTTTATTTATTTAGGGTTAAATTTCAGCCTTATGATTACTTTCCTAATTATTTTATGGTCTAGATTGATTCTTAACCTAACCCTAATCTCTATATAAATGGGGGTTACTAGCTTGTAAAAAAACAACTTTAATTATTGATTATTTAGAATCTACTATTGTTTTCAACAATATTTGTGTGTTCCAAGTGAGGATAGTTCTTCTTCTACTTATTGCATTGGGAATTGATCTTCTTATCAAAGGTATTTACTTTGTGGCGAATTCAATTTCATTCTTTACCTTCTAATTAATGTTGCTAGATATACTTGATATCTAGAGGTGCTATAGGGCATGTTTTTTACCTAGGGTTTGTTCCATATCATCTTGTGTGTTAGGATTATATTTTCTTTAAGCTTGGGGTTCCGCATCACATTGACTGTGGCTGAACCACTTCAAATTAGCACAAAACCAATATTTGCTAATAGGGCTCTCATTGTTATCAATGTAGCAACCCAGGCTCCTCTCAAATTGACAGAAACAACCTATTTTCCTTGGCGGAAGCAGTTTGATGCTCTTTTTATCGGATATGACTTATATGGGTTTATTGATGGAAGTCTTTCTTGTCCTTCTCCAACATTGACTATCGGTTCCTCAACCTCTTCAAATCCTGATTATATTTTTTGGATTCGTCAGAATTCCCTTTTACTTGGAGCTATCCTTGTGTCTCTCTCATGCGCTATTCATCGCTTTGTGGCTTTTGCTGAAACATCTAGGGAGGCTTGGCAGAAACTTGCTCTTACGTAAACCAAACTGTCTTGACCTCGCATGTTGCGTCTACGGGAAAGACTTATTCGTGTCCAAGGACCACGTTCTATCCTTGATTACTTGAATGATATCAAGGGGGCCACAAATGAACTTGCTCTCATTGAACATCCTGTAAGTGATGATGATCTTTCTCTTTACATCATCAATGGCCTCTCAACTGGCATTAAAGATATATCAGCAGCTTTTTGATCACGGGACACTCCCATAGTTTTTTAGGAGCTTTATGAGAAATTGGTCGAACATGCCAGTTATCTAAAAAGGACTGACAATCAGATTGTTGAGACACCAATTACAGCTCATACAGCAAATCGCTTCTCTCATCCCTCTTCAACTCATTCAAAGAATGGTAATTTTCGGGCTCATCAATATAAGCCTTCTGGTGCTTATTATCCTTCTCATCGCAGACAAGCACATTCTACTCTTCCCACAACTTATAGAGGTAGATGTCAACTTTGTTCCACACAAAGTCACTCTGCACAGTTCTGCCATCTTTTAAGGCAACAGTGGACATATACTCCCAATCAACAATAGCAATCATTTTCCAAAAATTCTATGCCACGTCAAGCATTCCATTCAAATTCCATCCTTGGATCGGCGCCTTCAAACTCACCAAATAACTCACCCTGGCTGCTAGACTCTGGTGCATCTCATCATGTAGCCACATATCTTCACAATCGTTCCATGCACTCGTAATATGATGGCACAGATGAAATAGCTGTGGGGAAAGGTAACAAGCTTGGAATTACACACACTGGTTCTACCACTCTTACTACACCCTCTAATTCATTTTTTCTCTCTAATGTGTTGTATGTCCCACAGATGCAAAAAAATTAATTTTCGTCACTAAATTCTATCAAGCAAATAATGCATCTATTGAATTTTGTCCAACTTGTTTTTATGTGAAGGATCTGCAGACGGGATTGGTGTTACTCCAAGGTCCGCTTTATGGAGAAATTTATGAATGACCAACACTTGCACTTTCGTTCTCTTCCCTATCAACTGCTTTCACTAGTGTCAAAACTAGTCTTCAAGATTGGCATCAAAGGCTAGCCCATCTTTTCAATAAAAATTTTCATCAAACTATCTCTCAGTATTCATTGCATGTTTCATCTTCAAATAAATTTCACTGTGTTTCTTGTCATTACAATAAATCACACCGACTCTCTTTTGGTGTCTCATCCTTATCCAGCTCTCAACCGTTACAGCTAGTTTATTAAGATGTGTGGGTTCAACTTCAGTCAATTCTCATGATGGATTTAATTAGTATGTCATTTTTGTAGATCATTTTACCAAGTATATTTGGTTCCTTCCTATTAAACAAAAATAAGATGTTTCATCAGTATTTATTAATTTCAAAAATGTTGTGGAAAAATACTTTCAAATGACAATAATTTATTTTTATTCAGACAATGGTGGTGAATTTATTAAGCTAAAAAGTTATTTCCAACAACAAGGAATTAATCATTTTCTCACCACTTCGCACACATCACAACAAAATGGCTATGCTGAGCGTCGCCACAGGCACATCCGTGAAACGGGTCTTGCCTCATTATCTCAAGCTGGAATGCCTCAAAAATTTTGGAGTTGTGCTTTTTATACAGATGTTTACCTAATAAATCGAATAATAACACCTACTTTAGGTAATCAGTCACCTTTTGCAAAACTTTTTCAAAAAGAACCAAATTACAGCTCTTTAAAATATTTTGGTTGCTTATGTTACCATTGGCTGAATCCTTACACATCTCATAAGCTAGAATCTTTATCCAAACCATGCGTCTATATAGGACCCCTTCGTTCTCAAAGTGGCTTTGCATGTCTTAATCCTATCAATGGTAAAATATTTCACTCCTGACATGTTATTTTTATTGAAAATATTTTTCCTTTTAATAACATTCCCCCACCAACAACTCTTCCCACATCAGAGTCCACCCAACACCATACCATTCCATGCTTAGACTCCACTCATATCTTGATTCCTATTAAGACACCTACTCCACCTACAACTCTATCACATTCACGTAATCTTCCACCTAATCCTCATCCTTTTTCCTCCTTATCTTAAGTCAAAATAGATTAGCTCAAAATATGCAGGCTACATCACACCAATCTGGCCACTCATATTCTCCTTTAGTCGGCATACCAACGGAAATCACTAATCCTAACCGTGAACCTTTATCCTCAGTTCCAAGCCTTCACTTGCAACATGTCCAATCTTCTCCTCCAGTCAGAACACATTCAATGCGTACTAGGGCTCTCAATAATATTTTCAAACCCAAAAAGCTCTCTAATTTCTTCATAGCAACTAAGCATCCAACATCTCTTGATGCGGGCATCATAGAGAAATATTCTACCATTGGAGCAAAAGATGATAATTTAAGCATGATGTTCAAGCAAGGGATGAAAGTGATAATGATACTCAGGAGTTGCGGAGACAAAACGACGTAGTTTTAAAAATAAGCATCTTATAATGGCAACTTCGTAATTTTAGCTATTTTCATATTATAATGGCAGTTTCGTAATTTAGCTATTTTTGGATTATAATGGCAGTTTTGTAATTATTTATATTTTTGGATTATATTTATTTAGGGTTAGTTTTAAGCCTTAGGATTACTTTCCTAATTATTTTATGGTCTAGATTGATTCTTAATCTAACCCTAATCTCTATATAAAGGGGGGTTACTAGCTTGTAAAAAAAGAACTTTGATGATTGATTAAATAGAATCTATTCTTGTTTTCAACAAGACTTGTGTGTTCCAAGTGAGGATAGTTCTTCTTCTACTTGTTGCATTAGGAATTGATCTTCTTATCAAAGGTATTTTACTTTGTGACGAATTTCAATTTCATTCTTTGCCTTCTAATTAGTGTTGCTAGATACAATTGTTATCTAGAGGTGCTATAGGGCGGATTTTTACCTAGGGTATGTTTCATATCATCTTGTGTGTTGGGACTATAGTTTCTTTAAGCTTGGGGTTCCGCATCATTTGGTGTCAGAGCAAGGCCAAGATAAATTCCTATTTATCTTGTTCTTTGTTTTTCTTGTTAGAGTCTTTGATTAGCTTGTTGTTTCTGCATTTTTTTTTCTTTTGTTCTTGAATTCTTCGTGTTCTTCATTGATCTTGGTGTTTTAGTACCCAAACAAAAATCGTAAAAAAAAAATCGTACCAAAAAAAAAAAAATAGAAAAAGAAGAATCTGATTATATATACAAAAAAAAAAAAATCGTAGCAAAAAAAATAAAATAAAATTGAAAGTTGGAATATTAGGAAAGTTACTTATTCCTAATTGATTCATGATTTGTGTTTTTATTATTCCATATTTTCTACTTTCCTAATTTATTTGTTTCTTATTTTCTTACTTTCCTATTCTAAACTTTTTTGTTTCCAATTCTCATAGTTTCTTATTTTCATACTTTCCTATTCTCATTGTGTTGGTTTCATAGAGTAATTATTATTTGTTTCATTACTCTTTTGTCCTTTTCTTGTGTGCCAATTTTTCTCTAGAATTGAACTTGTTTTTATTGTTAGGTTTTAATTTTGAAATTTGCTATTTAGTTTTATATTTTTGTTTAAGATAATTGGTTCTGAAGTGCAACTTGGTGAACAAGACTTGAGTGGTAAGCATATAGAAGGGTAAAAGCCAAATTTGAATGAAACACGAGGGTTTACCATTTTTGAGTTAAACACATAAGGGAGTGTGTAAGAATGTCTAAAAGAGATTGAAAGGGAGTTTCTACTTTGGAAGAGGAGCAAGTGGCAACACCAGATCCAAAGCTCGTACGAAAATCTTTAGAGGGTGAGTATAAAAGAATGGAAGAGAGATTGACTTCTAGGATGGAAGAAACATTGAAATCTAGGATGGATGAGATGATGGAGCAAATGAGGGAGATGACCATGGCCATGTCCAATACTACTAGAAGGGAAGGAACATGACCCATGAGACAAGAAGTAATTGTTTCCGATGAAGACGAGTATGAAGTCCAAACTGTAAGAAGAAGGTCTAGGAGAGAGGAGCCAAGATGAGGAAGGGATGACAACCTAAGTTTGATTAAGATGCACATTCCGCCGTTCAAGAGAAGAAGTGATGCCGAGGCATATTTAGAATGGGAAAAGAAGGTAGAGTTAATATTTGATTGTCACAATTACTCTGAGGAGAAGAATGTTAAACTAGCCGCAGTGGAGTTCACTGACTATGCTCTAGTTTGGTGGGAGAAACTTATACAGTCGAGGAGAAGATATAGAGAAGATCTGGTCTCAACTTGGGATGAGATTAAGAGAATTATGAGGAAGAGGTTTGTACCATTATATTTTTATAGAGAGCTTCATCAAAATTTGCATAGACTCACACAAGGGTCTAGGTCCGTAAAGGAGTATTGCAAAGAGATGAAGATGGATGAGCTAAATGATAAAGTAAGTGAAGTCTTTATGACTGCCACAAATAACCCAGGGAGAGATGGTTTGCGAACTAAAGATATAGAGCCATTGGGTTCCGAAGATGATGAAGTCTCAAATCATTCCATGAGGAAATGCACATGGAGGGAGGAACCAAGGGCTAGGAGACATGAGTATAATGAAAAGAAAGTCACACTTGCACCTTTATCTCCAATGGAGGTGTATTTTGAACAATTGAAATTATCCAAAAGTTCACATGGGGATTTGGGAAGTGAGACAAATAAAAAAATTGAGTGTAAAGAGGCCAAAAGTGAAAATAATATAAATAAGGGCCCAATGGTGAGTGATTGCACTAGTAAGAAAAATAAAGAGGAAAGTGCAATAGAAAAAAGTGAGATGAGTGAAAAGAAAAAGAGTTTTAATGCAAAAGCGAGAGAAGTCAGTAGTGCATTCTTAGGCAAGAAAGCAATATTATTAGTGAGATTTCGAGAAGTTTTGCTTTGTGAAACTAACCTTAACCCCGATTTGCCTAGTGTTTTTGTCTCTTTATTGCAGGACTTTGATGAGAAATCAAAATTGTATGGAGTGCCTAAAACTATTAAATATGATAAGGATGTGGAATTTTTGAGTCCCTTTGGGAAAGTTTTATGGGATGACATGTGGAGGATATTCAAACCAGGAGATTGAGTTTGGGTATATTTAAAGAAGAAAATGTTTTTCAACCTTAGGAAGTCTAAGTTGGATGCTAGAGGCAATGGACCGTTTCAAGTGCTTGAAAGAATAAAGGACTACGCATACAAAATCGCCCTTCAGGGTAAGTACAATGAGTCCACTATTTTTAATGTTTATGATATTTTTATGGTCTAGATTGATTTTTAACCTAACCCTAATCTCTATATAAAGGGGGGTTACTAGCTTGTAAAAAAAGAACTTTGATTATTGATTAAATAGAATCTATTCTTGTTTTCAACAAGACTTGTGTGTTCCAAGTGAAGATAGTTCTTCTTCTACTTGTTGCATTAGGAATTGATCTTCTTATCAAAGAAATTTTACTTTGTGGCGAATTTCAATTTCATTCTTTGCCTTCTAATTAGTGTTGTTATATACAATTGTTATCTAGAGGTGCTATAGGGCGGGTTTTTACCTAGGGTTTGTTCCATATCATCTTGTGTGTTGGAATTACAGTTTCTTTAAGCTTGGGGTTCTGCATCATCTCTTGTTGAAGAGCCTCACACTGTTATTCAAGCAATGAATCAGGCATAGTGGCGTGCAACAATGTCAAGTGAATTCAATGCTCTACATCTCAATGACACTTGGATGCTAGTTCCTCCATATCCATATCAAAATATTGTTGGATGCAAGTGGGTATTCCGAATCAAAAGGAATCTAGATGGGTCTGTAAGTCGATATAAAGCTCGTCTTGTAGCGAAAGGGTTTCATCAGCGACCCTGACTTGACTAATCAGAAACTTTCAGTCCTGTCATAAAACATGCCACAATCCATGTGGTCCTATGTATAGCTCTTTCTAATAATTGACCATTACGTCAAATGGACATCAACAATGCCTTTCTTAATGGAACCTTACAGAAAGAAGTCTACATGACATAACCACTCGGCTTTATTGACTAAACTAAACAATCTCATGTCTGCAACTTAACAAAATCAATTTATGGACTAAAGTAGGCTCCACGGGCATGGTTCAAAGAGCTACAATCTTACCTTCAGAGCTATGGTTTTAAAAACTCTTATGCTGATAAGTCACTTTTCATTCTACAGCACTAAGGCTCGGTAATGTTTCTGCTTGTGTATGTCGACGACATCATTGATGCGTGTCATAAATACCAAAATTATAATACTAAATATACCAGAACTATAGTAGTGGAAAATCCAGGTCGAACTCAAAGGGACTGTGTTGAATTCCAATTTAAATTTTATCCTTGTAAAATACTGAATTTAAAAATATAAAAATATAGGGTTTTAGATTGCTTGCAAATTAAATATTATAAATTAAATCAAAACTAGTAAATACTAAAAAGAAATAAATAAGAGAAACTTTTGGGATCAGAATAATTTATAAGACTAGTAAACAATTGATCATAGATATAAAAATTCCAATTCTTCATTCAGTTTGGCATAAATAATTGGCATGACCTAATTATTCTATATTTCTCACTAAAATAAACTAATCCAGATACGATTATGAATTAGTTATAAATTCTGAAATTAAATCTAGAATCAACGTGACCTGAATTTATCTCAGAAAATAATCAAGAACAAGAGAAAAGCCAAATAAAGACAAACTCTACAATCGTTGCAAAGTTTTAATCTAATTTATATTTTTCATAGACAATTAATAGAAAATGGGATCATAACCATTAAAGTCTATTTGCTACTAATTATTAAAAACCCAATACAATTGAGATTTCAATTTAGCAATAATCCAATCTCACGTAAAAATAATGGATCCAAATTATAATTATAAGAAATTGAAAATAGAAACAATAAACACAAAAGAACATAAACTGAATGATTAAATTGGATTGAAATAAAAATAAGTCTTACAATTGCATAACTAGTTTAGAATTATTCTTACCCAAAAATAGAAGATTAGAAGCACAAACTTGAGAGAGAAATTCAATTCTAATGGTAAAAATTGTCTAAAAGTCAGCTCCTCCCTTTATAACAATCATAAAATATATTTATACTAAAATCTAGGGCTAAAAAGTCACAAAAAACGAGACTAAAATCTCAAATTCGGGCCCATCCAGGTGCCTGGGCATGCACCTGGGCTGCACTGCCTTGCTGCCAATGTCCACTTAATTACGGTTTTGCCACTGCTCTTTCATTTTTCAATTTAATTACGATTTTGCCATTGTTTTTTTATTTTTGATCTCTTTAAGCTCAAATCCACCTACAACATAGAAAAATACAAATTAATTTTAAATGAATAAAACATGTTCAAATCAAGTATTAAGGTATATAAAATATATATAAATTGCATCCCATCAAATACCCTCACACTTAATATTTGCACGTCCCGGGCAAATTATAAAATATTATATTTAAAAAAAAAACTAAATCAATCAAGTAACGAAATATTATAAACAGAGACACAACCAAAAATTCAACAACTAGCACATCATAGCCACATGAATCCAACAATCTTTAGTCTTACTAGCAACCAACTTAATTAAGCTCAATTCAAACTAGCTCGGCAAACAACTCACTAAATTCTCTCTAATCACTCAAGTGTTTAAAAATGTTGAAAATATTCTCTTGAATTTAATGCAAAAACTTGCTCTATCATAAGCTTGCTTATAAATCTAATTTCGATCACCTAGCATAAAATTAAGCACAAATCCGAAGTTCTTTTAAAATGTTGTAAAGTGGCTTAGGTAAAGGTAAGGTAGAAAAGAAAAATCATAAGAAAAACAATGGGGTAACATTCAAAATCCAACATAGCATTCAAGATATGATCTCACTAATACCCACCAACATTTTTCAACTATTTTCTTTCTCCTATAAACTTATCACATTTAGCCCAATTCTCATGCTTTTACACAAAAACAAAAATTTCTCACTTGTTTTTTTCATTTTTTCTTTTTCTTTCAAAAACTCTTTATACTACTCTTTTTTTTTTTTTTTTTTTCAACAAACACACCAAAGCATGAGAATTCCAAATATTTTTCTTCAACCACTTTATACAATTCACTCATACCAACCATCATAAGTATGATCACCCCCACACTTAGTCAAAACAATCTTTTTGCTCCAAACAACCCACAAAATTCACCATCACACATCCCAAATGCTCAATTAGACTTATGATAGGAAAAAGTAATAAAAAATCAAGTCCAAGGCTTGTAATGTAGGCTAAAGATCAAAGAAAAATATAATAAAAGCTCAAAGGGATTAAACAATGATAAACATAAACGTTGGCTTTTTTTAGGCTAAGTGGCTAAAATAAAATAAAATGCCTTCATCATTTTAATGCAAAAATGCAGCAATGTGATCTCAATAAGCATGTCAAAGCAAGTTCTAAAGATACAAATTCATACATGAATATCACTCACAAAAATGATTAAAAGAAGTAATTAATTCAACTTCAAGGCTCAAAAGCTCACTTAAGCTTAAATTTGCTGAAACTAGCTTTCATTTAACCCAATTCAAATGGTTACTAAAACAGACTTCAAATTGCTAAATTCACTTAGCTAAGCATGCTATTTATTTCATTTTATAAGAATCTCTATTTATAATAATCATACCTTCATGACTCAAAGAAATGAGAAACAAAAACAGAAACTAAACAAAGCATTTGTTCACTAATCTCAGTCTCAGCCCAGAAACACAAATAAAAAGTAAACTAAAAAGAAAAAGAAAATACGAATAAAACAAAATAACTAACCTAACTAAATAACTAATAAACTAAATAATCATAAATTACCCCCACACTTAAATCACATTGTCCCCAATGTGCATAAAATGAATAAAATATATGAAGAGAAAAGTAATATTCCCCTGAAAAGGAGAAGTCTACATCATGTACAGGGACAAGCCAATATACTGATGTGATAGGGTTTTTTTTTTGTGGTTTTTCTATTTTTTTATTATTTTTTTAAAAACATTTTTGAATTCCTCAAGTAATGGACTCGCTATCAAATATTGTGAATGTCTTTACTTGTCCATTAAATTCTAAAGTCAGTGCTTCTTCATAAACATTAATTTTTGCTCGAGCAGTCTTCAAAAACGGTATGCCTAAAATGATTGGTGTTGGATTTAGAGATGCATCATCTGCCATGTCCAAAACATAGAAATCCATAGGAAAAACCATCCCATTAACCTGCACCAAAACATCTTCAACTACCCCTATCGGGTATACATTAGACCTATCTACTAACTATATAATAACTCTTGTATCTTTTAGAGAGCCCAATTGTAAAGAATCATACATTGATTTAGGCATCATATTAATGGAAGCTCCTAAATCTAGCATGGCACGTTCTATTTTAGAATTTCCAATCACACATGGTATAGTAAACGTACCTGGATTTTTACATTTTGGAGGTAGTTTCCTTTGTAAAATTGCAGACATATTCTCACCTACACTTACCATTTCATTCCCTCTCAACTTTTTCTTTTTGGTGCATAATTCTTTAAGGAATTTTGCATATCGAAGGATTTGTCTAATTGCATCAATAAGTGGAATATTGATTTCAACCTTTCGAAAGGTTTCCAAAATCTCCTCGTGCTAATCTTTCTTGTTCTTGCTCAACTTGCTAGGAAAATGAGCCACCAATTGTTTATTAGAAGAGACAATAGGATATTTATGATTTACCTTTTCATTCTCTTCTTCCACTTGATGCTTCTGTTTAGTTTCCAGTTTGTCTTTCTTGGAGTTGTCAGCTTTTTTCCCACTTTTTAAGGTAATGACTTTTGCTTCTTCCCGTGGGTTGATTGGTTGAGATGGTAGTTGCCCAAATTGACTAGCTTGAAGCTTGCCCACAACAGTTGCTATTTGGCTTATTTGCTTCTCCAAATGCTGAAATCTCTTTGCTACATCATGTTGCCATTGTTGAGTGTTAGTGGCTAAAGCTTTCACTATATCTTCCAATGACATACCTGATTGAGGAGGTTCTGCATGTGGTGGTCTTGGTTGATACAGTTGTTGGTAACGATTTTGTCTTGGGTTATTTCCATAACTCAAATTAGGATGATCCTTCCATCCAGGATTGTATGGATTAGAAAAATGATCATATTTGTGTTGTGGTTGTCCTAGAAATCCGCCAACTGCATTTGCTTGCTGAATGGTCTCATCTTCATGTAAAGTGGGGCATGAATCCGTAGCATGACCTGCAACAAAGCAAATCCCACAAGCCTTGGTAGTTTGAGCATTCCCTATAGCCAACTGTCGAACTAAAGAGGTTAAGTCAAAAATATGGTGCTCAAGGTTGAAAATACTTACCTCATAAACTTTTTTAGCTGTAGGGTTAGATCGGGAGCTAAACTGTTGTGAATTAGTAGCCATAGTAGAGATGAGGCATCTGGCTTCTTCTGGAGTCCTTTCAACTAAAGCACCTTCACTTGCTGCATCCACCATACTCATTTCCATGGGTAGCATGCCTTCATAAAAATATAGGATAAGAAGTTGCTAGCTAATATGATGTTGATGGTAACTAGCACACAATTTTTTAAACCATTCCCAGTACTCATAAAGTGATTCACCATCATGTTGTTGGATGCCACATATCTCTTTCCTTATATTAGTAGCTCTTGAAGAAAGAAAGTACTTCTCTAAAAATAACCGCTTCATCTCATTCCAAGAATTGATTGAACCAGAAGGAAGGTAGTATAGCCAATCTTTAGCTGCATCTTCAAGTGAAAAGGGAAAAGATCGCAACTTAATTTGTTATCCAGTTACACCATGCGACTTCATCCCTGAGAAAACTACATGAAACTCCTTTAAATGTTTATGAGGATCTTTACTTGCAAGACCAAAGAAATTTGGGAGTAAGTGTATTAATCAAGGCTCTAATTCAAATGAAGCTTGCACTTCAAGAAATTCAATGCAAAGAGGCTGAGAATTTAAAATTGGAGCAGCCAACTCCTTTAAAGTTTGAGGTCTGTTGTTGTTAGCATGGGTTGCCATCTCCTCAAATTCAGAATCACTGTCTATGCTCAAATCCAGAGTTAGAGTAGGACTAGATGAAGTAGTAGCACTCTTTGTAGCCTCTCTCTTAGTTGCTTTGGCTTCTTTCCTTGATTGCTTTGCTGTCTTTTTGATCTATGGATCAAAGCTCAGATCTCCTTCGTTTGATAGTCTAGTCATACACCTGAAACAACAAAATCTCAAAGCAAACTAACACTAAAATTAAAATAGAAAGAAATTGATGCACAATCCCCAGCAACAGCGCCAAAATTTGATGCGTGTCGTAAACACCAAAATTATAATACTAAATCTACCAGAACTATAGTAGTGGCAAGTCCAGGTCGAATCCACAGGGACTGTGTTGAATTCCAATTTAAATTCTATCCTAGTAAAATACTGAATTTAAAAATATAAAAATATGGGGTTTTAGATTGCTTGCAAATTAAATATTATAAATTAAATCAAAACTAGTAAATACTGAAAATAAATAAATAAGAGAAACTCTTAGGTTCAGAATAATTCATAAGACTAGTAAACAATTGATCATAGACATAAAAATTCTAATTTTTCATTCAGTTTGACATAAATAATTGACACGACCTAATTATTCTATATTTCTCACAAAAATAAACTAATCCAGATATGATCATGAATTAGTTATAAATTCTGAAATTAAATCTAGAATTAACGTGATCTGAATTTATCTCAGAAAATAATCAAGAACAAGAGAAAAGCCAAATAAAGACAAACTCTACAAACGTTGCAAAGTTTTAATCTAATTTATATTTTTCATATACAATTAACAGAAACTGGGATCATAACCATTAAAGTCTATTCGCTACTAATTATTAAAAACCCAATACAATTGAGAATTCAATTTAGCAATAATCCAATCTCACATAAAAATAATGGATCCAAATTATAATTATGAGAAATTGATAATAAAAACAATAAACATAGAAGAACATAAACTGAATGATTAAATTGGATTGAAATAAAAATAAGTCTTACAATTGCATAACTAGTTTAGAATTATTTTTACCCAAGAATAGAAGATTAGAAGCACAAACTTGAGAGAGAAATTCAATTCTAATGGTAAAAATTGTCTAAAAGTCGGCTCCCCCCTTTACAACAATCATAAAACATATTTATACTAAAACCTAGGGCTAAAAAGTCACAAAAATGCGCCTAAACGCTCAAATTCGGGCCCATCCAAGCGCCTGGGCATGCACCTGGGCTACACTGCCTTGCTGCCAATGTCCACTTAATTATGGTTTTGCCACTGCTCTTTCATTTTTCAATTTAATTATGATTTTGCCATTGTTTCTTCATTTTTCATCTCTTTAAGCTCAAATCTACCTAAAACATAGAAAAATACAAATTAATCAATTTTAAGTGAATAAAACATGCTCAAATCAAATGTTAAGGTATATAATATATATATATATATATATATATATATAAATTGCATCCCATCAATCATTCTTACAGGTAATAATCCATCTCTGTTAAACTCCTTTGTCAACTCCTTGTCTCATAAGTTCTCTCTAAAAGATTTAGGCCACTTGAATTACTTCATTGGAGTGGAAGTAATTCCCACACCAACAAGAATGTTTTTGTCCCAACATAAATGCATCCTAGACATTCTAGAGAGAACATACATGTTGGATGCAAAAGAGGTCTCCACGCCAATGGCTGCAACCAATTCTCTCCACCTATTGGACGGTACTCCCCTTAAATCAGCAACTCAATACCGACAGACAGTAGGCATTCTTCAATATCTATATTTGACAAGGCCGGACATTGATTGTAAACAAATTATCACAGTTCATGCACAAGCCAAAGGATGTTCACGGGGCTGCAGTTAAAAGACTCCTTAGATATCTCAAAGGAATAGCTTCCTTTGGTCTCTCTCTCATACACAATTCACCATTTGCTCTGCACACTTACTCTAATGCCGATTGGGTAGGCAATCGAGATGATTGCACCTCAAAAACTGCTTACGTTGTCTTCCTAGATAGCAACCCCATCTCCTGGTCCTGACGGAAACAAAAATCAGTTTCTCGTTCATCGATGGAAGCCGAATATCGATATGTTGCTCACACCACTTTTGAACTATGTTGGTTAATATCCTTGCTTCATGAGCTCAACATTCAGTCCACAGTCACACCTACAATCTATTGTGACAATGTTGGAACAACATATGTATGTGCAAATCCAAAATTGCATTCCAAAATGAAACATGTACGAATAGACTTTCATTTTGTTCGTGACAAGGTATCAGATGGATCACTGTGTGTTTCCCATATATCCAGCCATGACCAGCTCGCATATGCACTCACAAAACCATTGTCCAGACAACAACATCTCTTACTCCAGTCCAAGATTGGTGTGCTTCAAAGACCCCCCATCTTGAAGGGGCATGATAAAGCATAATGATCTTACTGTTACAACATCTCTTATTTGTATTAGTGGGTTAACGTGTAGTGTGGTATATAGACTAGTCATAGTTATCTTTGTAGCACAATAATAGTTATCCTCTTGTAACAATGTTAGGAACCTCTTGTATATAAAGAGTTTATGATTAATGAAATATACAGCTTTCTTTCCACTCTTGTTATCACTCTTATAGGGTACACGGGTTACGAATCCAGAACAATTGGTAATTGCTTACGAAAAGGACAATTTATTACTAAGCTATTCTGAAAGGAAATCATAACTTTAATTAGTTATAATTTTAAGTATTTTTATAACAGTTTAGTTGCCAATAGCTGCTGTTGATAATTTATAGTTTTTATTTTAAAGGCTGATGATGAAAGCTTCCTCTTTAATTTAAAAAAAAAAATTACTTATAATATTACAACGTTTATGCAATGTAAAAAATATCAATTTCATTAAAGCTTTATTGTATGTTCATGTTAATTTCCATATTTGTCATGAGAGTCAAAATATTAATTCTGGTTATGTTGTTAGTTTTGTTTTCATGAGTTGGAAACTTGGATTGAAGATGACATACAGTGGCTTCTAACTTTAATCCAATCTCCCTTCTAAAAAAAAAAAAAACAANATGACATACAGTGGCTTCTAACTTTAATCCAATCTCCCTTCTAAAAAAAAAAAAACAAAGATGATTTATCTATTTATATGATATTTTTCATTTGAATACTTCTGGAAGAGCATCTCTAATGTCTCTTTTTATTTTAAAATTTTTTACCACATAAAATGAATAGATAGAATGATACAAAAATTTTCTCTAATAATTTTATCTAGAAAGTCTGCTAAAGATATGTAGCATAAAAACTTAGAAAATGTCAAAAAAACTATGGATTTTAAAAAGTTTGTTAAACAATATGACTTATCAATTCTATTACTTTTATCAATTTTTGTTAAAAACTTAATTGCGCACAACCTTTTGTTTTTTGTTTTTCCTTTTCCGCTCAAATTTCTTCTTCTTGTTTTTGCTTAATCACTTTCTTCTTTTTTGTTTTTCTTTTTTCACTTATTTTGGTAGGAATATCTTAAATGTTTGATCCATTTTAAATAGAATTCTTCAATCACATGCCGCTGCCATTCCCCTTTGTCCTTTCACCAATTCCTCTACCATTCTTCAACATCATTCTCAAGGGATTTCTTTCACCATTATAGTAGCATTCTTCAAGTATCATTACGGGAGATTCAGCTAATGAAAAAAAATTCATACCAATCATAATCCAGTAAGATAAAAAATGAAGAAAGTGGTCGATAACACAACCAGTTACGAAGAAACATTATGTGTATGAAGCTAATTGTATGAGCACATAATATATTCGGCCAGCCATCAAAGTTAGTCAACCATCTAACAGATTAATCCTGCAAGTATAAATTGAATACAAGAAGAGCTTTTAAGAAATAAAAAAATTAGAAAAGATAAACTCCATTTGTATAAAATGGAAATGATATAAAATGTCCTATGAATGCAAATCAAATGTAAACCTAAAAACTAAGAAGTTTTGTCATTCAAGATTGCTCTCTGTTAGCCTCTCTCATTGTCTGCTACAGATAAGACTACTAATAACATTTTAGTTACTTACACAATACAATTAATTAGCTCATCAGTAAATATCTAAAATTTTAGCCTTCTTGGTCAAAATTTTTATAAACTTGAGAATAATACTTTTAATTTTTATGAGCTTCTACGAAAAGTGAAGAAAAAGAAAGAGAAAAAAAATCCTAGCATAGCATAACTTTCATAAAAAACCTGGCTCGGTACCCAACTTAAAGAAAGAAAAAAAAGAAAAAAAAAATTAAACTAGAAAATCCTAGCATAGCACATCATCATCTTAAAAATAAAGAAAAAACTTTAATTGGAATTGTATATAAAAACCCAAACATATTCACCAAATACATAATATAAATCAAGAGATCTCCATTGAAATTGTATAAAAAAGATAAATTGAACTGCATGATGATTATGAATCATAGAATAATAATAAATATAAACAAAACCTAAGACATGGAGCTATGGTTGCCTTTGTATGGTTCTTTATCTGGCTATGCTGGCCTTTTCTGTCTGTTATTGTTTTTTCATTTTTATATTTGTTTTTTTACACTAAGTTTAATTTTAATTAAATTAAAAAATAAGTACACATCATCTTTATTTTGAATAAAATTATTAAAAATAATTTTTAAATAGTCATTATGTTATAAAAATAAAAAATATATTTCTTTGCCTAGACTCCAATGAAAATAATCATTGGATATGCTTTAAATAGAATATTTGTCCAATTAAATAACTAATAAAAGATTTAAGCCACCCTTTTTTTTTTTTCAAGAGACTTTAATTTTGTCTTAAAGGTTTTTTTTTTTCCAAATTTCAATTGTAGCAAACAATTTTAAATTTCCCTCTTTATCAAGTATTTTTTCTTCTTCCACAATTTGACTAGCTAACAATCAAAATATATGTAGCTATATAGACCATATCTGTTTAAATTAGGAATTTTTTTTTCCACAAAATTGATGATAAATGTCAAAAAAAATTATATATAACTTTTAAAAACTATAGAGACAACATTTATTTTATTTTATTTTATTTTTTTCATTCTATTTGGTTCCCAAATATTCTCCAACTCAAAAATCTATCTACTCGATTAATTGAATGTTAGATGATCATCAAATGTTAGCAAAAAATACTTGATAGAGGAGGTAATTTTAAAATAATATAAAATCCCAGGGAGGGCATTGCTATTCTAACTTTGAAAAATTTGAAAATTGAGAATAAACTCGAAGGTGGATTGTAGGGACAAAACCATTGTTTACTCAAGCAATAATCGCAGAAATGCAAATCCGCATATTCTAAAATGAAATAAAATTCAAAGGTGGAGTTTCGTAATTTATCCTAACATACTTCCAATCTGGCATACTATTGGCCTACTACTTAATGAACAAGAATACCAAATCAGACAATCATATGGCAAACACATAAAAGCAGATTAATCGAAGTTTGACTTTTTCAAAAACAAGATTGAAAGGAGATGGTTGAAATTAAATTAAATTAATTACTTTACTATAATATCTTACAAAAATAAAATATTTAGACACTGTCAAAATGATAGATGTAAATATAATTTCTTAATTTATTTAGAATAAGGCTTTGTAGTTACCACATA
>QANX01003384.1:0-31290 GCA_003254975.1 Ochetophila trinervis
CTAGTATTTCTAACATTAAACATAGATTCCATCACAAATGGTATAACTTTGCTTATGGATGGTCACAATAACTTATATGTGACGGAAAATCATCACAACCGCGTCACAAAACATATGTATAAGGGACGGATGTGAACTGTGACAAATAAATATCCGTGACGGAGAACCGTCACAAAACCGTCACAACAACTATATGTATAAGTGACGGCTAAGAACGGCGACAATTATATATCCGTGACGGGAAACCGTCACAAAACCGTCACAACAACAATGTTTACGTGACGGATGCAAACCGTGACAAATATATATAAGTGACAGAAACCCGTCACACAATTGTCACAGAAGAGCGTTGTTGGCCTCACAAAGTAAAGGGCAACTGTGACAGAAATCCGTCACAAAGTCGTGACTTAACTGTTCTTTTGTCACGGTTATCTTGCCGTCACAATTAAGTAACAGTGACGGTTAAGGGGTCACAGTTGTGCAATTGTGACGGAAACCCGTCACAATGTCGTGACTAAAACTCACAATTGTCACGGTTGTTTGTCCGTCACATTTAATTAACAGTGACAGTTAGCCGTCACTATACTGTCACTATACGGTTATTGTGACGGAATATTAGCCGTCACTTAATCCTTGCCGGCGGTGACTCGCTGGAAAATTACAATGGGTCGGAATATAAGTGACGGATTTTTGCCGTCACTAAAACTTCATTTTTTGTGACGCTATACAGTAAACGGTCACTGAAGAGAATTTGTGTCGGGGCTATTGCGAAAGCACACCGTCACAGTTGGTTGATTTTGTGACGAATCCGTCACAAATAATATACGTTGTGACGAATTTGCGTCCGTCACAAAACATCGTTTTTTTTTGTAGTGCCTGGAATAGAAGTTCCCGAGGCTTGGTAAGTAAGTAACTGTCAAAGTTTTCAACTGACCAAACACAATATTACCTTTCGTATCACAATCACCATCTTCTTCTGTGTCTGCAATTATTGCTGTCATTCTTTTGCAATCACATATCGTCAACCTTTCGAGCCGTGCCATACTTTTGGCTGTTTGTGAAGGTAGTAAACTTAGCATTCCATGGCATTGTGTGACCCTCAAACTAATCAGATTTTGGAATGACTTGGAGGACGACACTAACTTCTTTATTATGCCACATCTCAGGACGTCTAAATCTATCAAATTTTGAAACACTATTTGTGGCTGGGAGCTATCCTCCCTAAAATGCAGCAAGTTTGGCATATCATATAGTCTTAATCCACTCAGATGTGAAAATGTTCCTGCATATTCTTTTTCATCACCATCCAGCTGGTCTTCATTTTGACTAGCAAATGTTACCTGCGAAATGATTATCTAATTAACTCCTAGCAAATATATAATATATAGCTGTATAAAACAAAAAGTACAAACTCTCTTATATATATTACCTTTTCAATGGAAAATAAGGGTTCCCGGAATGAAATATCTTGATGGATCATCCCAAATGTATCTTGGAAGTTTACGAAATTTAAGGATAAATCCTTTACTTTCATAAAGTAAGAAACTTGCACCCATCTCAACATAGGCCACTCAATGGTATGTAATCCTGGGTAGAACCTCACAAGTTTAGGCAGATTGTGGAGTGTCAGACTTTGAAGCTGAGGGAAAACTAATGAAGGTATTGTCTCTAATAATAATTCCTCCTTAGCAACAATTTGCTCTATTCCACAATTTGCTACATGTAGATATTGAAGTTGGAGAAGATTTTTGGCAACAGAAGCTGGAAATAGACTTTTGCTCAGACTCTTACATCCTAAAGCTTCAACTGTCTGCAGATCTTGGAAGGTAAGAGTTCCTTGGGAATCTTTGCTCCAAATATGCTTCAGCTTTGGTAAAAACTGTAATCTCAACTCCTTCAAATGAATAGGTGTTGTCTCAGATGTTTGCTGATGATGATCATTCACTACTTCAATCTCAAATACCTCTTCCATCATCTCACAGTTCCTTATGAACAACTTGCTTAGATTGTGGAGACTTCTTAGAATATTATGTGAGAACACCTTTGTTAGAGTTTTGCAGTTAAATACATTTATTTGTTCCAAATTTCCAAAGATATGTGCAGTGAATTCTGGATGACTTATCACCATCATACTGGGTAGTCTAACCTGCAGTGTTTGAGTCTGCAAAAGATTAGTTCTTATTTTATTTTTTTTATTATTTTATTTTTTTCCTTTCAGAAAAAGGGGGAAAAAAAAGGAAAAAGAGAAAAGAAGCAAATAGATTAGATTTCTCTTTGAGTCTTAAATAATGAAAATATACCAAACAGATAAGTTGAAGCTCTTACCTTCTCCACAAGAACAAAAGGTGATGAAATATCATGATGAGTGCCAAACTCATGTGTTTCTTGGAAGTTATGCCGTGCTGCCTCTAAACCTTCCTCTTTAGCAACAATTTCCTCTATCCCACACTTGGTCATGTATAATTCTCGAAGTTGAACTAGATTTTTGGCAACAGAAGGTGGAAAGAGACTTTTCAGACTTGGGCATTCAGAAGCATCAACTCTCAGCAGGTCTTGCAAGCTAACAGTTCCTTGGGGATCATTGTTCCAAACATGCTTCAGTTTTGGTAAAAGTACTAATTTCAACTCCTTCAAATGAAGGGGCGCTATCTCGGATGTTTCTTGATCAACATTTGATATTTCAACTTCAAGTACCACTTCCAGCATTTCACAATTAGATATGACCAATTTTCTTAGTTTTTGGAGTCTTCTCAATATATTAGATGAAAGCATTTTTGTTAGACTTTTACAGTAACACACATTCATCTCTTCCAATTTTCCAAAGAAATCTGCAGTTCTGAGTTGGCGTTGACCTATCATCATCATAATGGGTAGTTCAACCTGCTGCAGTGGTTCAGTCAACAAAGAGAATGAGAATGAAGAGAAAAGAAAGAACATTTAAAAGAAAGTAAAAAAGTCTTTCTTTTTTCTTTAGTTTTTTTAAGAAGAGGGACATATAAAACAAAAAGAAAGATATGTAGCGAATACTGTTGTTGAAACTCTTACCTTCTCCACAAAAAATAAAGGTTGTTGAAATGGAATATCATAATGAATTTTATCAACTCCGAATTTCGAGAACTCCAAAGTAAAAATCTTCACTTCCAAACAATCCTTCACATCTAGCATTCTTAATGAAGGCCAACTTGAGGTATGTAGTCCTGGATAAAAAGTCACAAGGTTGGGAAGATTTAAGAGCAACATTTCCTCCAATTGAGGAAATACAAATCCAGGTGGTACTGTCTCCAATGCTTCCTCCTTACCAACAATTTCTACTATCCCACATTTTTGAATATGCCGTTTATGAAGTTGGAAAAGCTCTTTGGCAACAGAAGGTGGAAATATTGATTTCAGAGTTGTACATTTATAAGCAACAACTTTTTTTAGATTTGGGAAGGAAAGAGTTCCTTGACTATCTTTACTCCACACATATTTCAGCTTTGATAAACGACGCAAGTTCAAATATTTCAATTGAGTGGCTGGTGTTATGTGGTTTGGTTCTTCAACAATATTTGACATTTGGATTTCAAATACCACTTCTACCATTTCACAATCATCTATTTTTAACCGTGTTAGATTGTGGAGTCTTCTCTGCATACTATATGGAAATATCTTCATCAGATTCTTGCAACTTGTAACTTTTACCTTTTCCAATTTGCAGAAAGAATCTGCAGTAACAAGTCCATAGTCCCATATCATCTTCAATTTATCCATTCCAATAAGCTTCACATGATTCAAGCTGGGGAATGCAACCTGCATTGAAATATTCATCCCCAGAGTTAGAAAACAGCATTTTATAATAAGCTAAAAAAGGAAGTAAAAAAAAGAAAACTTTAAAATAGGACATGTGTGAAATCTGTAAAGATAAAAATCCATAATATATATACATATACACACACACACACACATATATATATATTGAAAATAGTTAGATTAATACGCTGATAAAAACAAAAACAAAAAAAAACAAAAAACAAAAAAACAAAAAAGAAAAAAGAAAATACAAGATTAAAAATCTAACCTTTTCATTGAAGAGAGATAATGGCATGGTGGTGACAAAATTTTCTTTTGAGTTGGAAATGAATGTCTGAATTTCAGGGCAGTCCTCAATGGAAAGTTCAGTTAACATGGGAAATTCAATGAAAATTGCAGAAGAGAAAGTTGCAAGGCTTGGAAGATTTTGTAGCTTCAGATGAATTAATTTAGGGAATGACAACTTATTCATGCTTTCTTTGTTGCTCATTATTTCTTCCATCATCTCACAATCTCTTATCTCAAGGGAATAGAGCTGAACAAAAGTTGTTGCCACAAGAGATGAAAATAGATATTCCAGATAATCACAGCCGATTACAGCCAATTTTGTTAAGCTATAGAAAGAAGTAGAGCTTACCTGATGAAGCTGCTGATCATTCTTCAAATGAAATCCAGACATTTCAAAGTTCTCCAATTTTGTTAAAAAAGCAAACTGCAAAAAAAATTAGTGTCAATTAGACAATAAGAACCCATAATTATCATATATAATTTGGCTGACAATTTATATTTTCTTTCATAAAAACTTTTTTTGGATAAAATAGTGGTTGTGGAAACACTTGCCTTTTGATAAGATAATGGCTGTTGAATCTGCATATCATGATGCGCTGACCCTTGCATTTCTTGAAAGCTGAAGAACTCCAAAGGGAAAGCCTTCATTTGCTCACAGTCTTTTACAACTAAGGCACTTAGAAAATAGATTCTCTAAACAATCACAGTTTTTTACTACTAATGTTGTTAAGTTGCAGAAACATGTAGAGCTTGGTAGAAATGTGCATCCAATATCTTCTCCACATTGCATCCGGATAGTTTGAAGGTCTTCAATTTGGGAAAAGTTATTAGCTGCAGACACAAATAATCTCAAGTTAGAAAGAAGTACATCTCACAAATTGGTTGATATTATTTTTTTCATAATTTTATTTTAATTTTTCCTCTTTATTTATTGTTACTACTGTCTTAATTCAGATGCATATCCTAATTAAATATATTAATAAAATATTAAAGGAAGAGAAACAAAAAGGTAGAAAATCTCACATTTTCATTGAATAAAGGGCTGGTGGTGCAGGACTTCTCTTTTGACATGGAAATGAAAGTGTTAAGTCTAGGACAATCCTCGATGCAAAGTCCAATTAAAACTGGAAACTCTAAGAAAATTTCAGAGGAGAAAGTCACCAAGTTTGGAAGATTTTGTAGCTTCAAATGACTTAGTTTAGGGAATGACATCTTATACATCTTTTCATTCCTGCTCATTACTTCTTTTATCATTCCACAATCACTTATATCAAGAGAGCAAAGTTGTTCAAAACTCGCTGCCATAGCAGATGAAAACAGATTCTTCAAAAACTTGCAGCTTTTCACAAGCAATGTTGTTAGGTTACAGAAAGAATTAGAGCTTGATGGAAGCTGATTGTCCCATATCTTCTTGAAATTACAGCTTGAGAGTTCCATAGTCTCTAACTTGGGAAAAGAAAGCTGCAATTTTTTCACTATTTAATAATAATGTAAATATAGTAAACCCTATTCTATATAAATATGAAAGTAAATAATTCCTCTCAACTTATGCTGCTACTATCGTATGCTATGCAAAAAATGCACTGTTAAAATGCAGCAACTTTTCATTAGCAGCTCATGTCACAGACTTTGCATGCTACATAAATATTCATGTTATGTACTCAAAGAATAATAAATAGACATGATCATAAAATTAAAGCATAATACATACCTTCTCATTGAAAAAAGATACAACGTCCAAATGTACAATCCACGGTTCCTCTTCCTTATCAGACAAATGAACTTTCTTTAATTTGGAACAGAATTGTTTAAGCTTCGATACATTTCTCAATGTCAAAGAGCACAATTGAGGAAACTCTTCAAGTTCCTCCTCCTCATCATCTTCTATTGCATGAGTAAATATCTCCTCCATCATCTCGCAATCAACTATTTTAATATTCTCAGGCTGTTCAGCAATGGAGAATGGCAAGAGATTCTTCAATTTCATGCAACCTCTTACTTTTATAACTGTCAATCTTTTGAAAGAGTTCACTGGGAGTTCTCCATGGCAAATATTTTCGAGGTTCATCAAATTGTAAATCCACAGTAGTGACTCTAAGCTGCCAAATGCACTACAAGGGTGACTTTTTCCCATCGAGTTAACCAAGTACTGAATCTTGTCATCATTTGCCAACATAAACCACTTCAATTCTGGAAGGCATTCTGTATCTAATTCATAAACAATGTTACTCACATCCTCCAATCCATTTAAATAAAAGAAATTAGACCTTTTCAGCAAAATTTCAAGACCATGCTCTTGTAAGATGTTGCTTTTCTTGTGTTTGAGTTTTATTGCAAAAAGTCTAATTGTTGAGGTTTCAGAAAGATCCATAACTACATCATCATCATCATCATCATCATCATCTTCGTCTTCTTCTTGTATACAAATTTTATACTGTTCCAATTTGTCACTAAATAAGTCTTTTGGCAGCACCTTGATGTCAGATACTTTTAAAGCCAAACTGGTCAGCTGATCCAACTCCTTTAGCTCAATAAGACTGGCATTTCCTGTTTTCACATTTACTACTTCCCAATTTGGAGAAGTGTCAGTCATATTCAATTCTTCTAAATGTGTCAAATTTGATATGACATTGGGATGGATCACTCTAAGCTCTTCACAATCACTCAAATCTAACACTCGAAGATGGGTAAGTTGACCAATTTGTCTTGGCAATTCCTTAATAGAACATCTTGAAAGGTCAAGAATTTCTAAGTTGCTGAGCTCTCCAATTAAAGATATCTCACCCAGTTAACAACCACACAGAAACAGTGTAGAAAGATTTTGCAAGAAACATAAAGATGGAGGTAACACTTGCCAGATTCTGATTACAGAGACTTAAAACTCTAAGCGCTTTTGTTCTTTCAAAAATCCGATCTGGGATTTGTGAAGCCTTGCTTTCTCAAATCCAGATTAACTCAAGCTGTTTATATTCCAAATTTTCACAAATGAGCTGATCTACAAAACCATTAGGTAGAGAAATTGCAGTTGAGTGTTTGATGTGTGTCGTAAACACCAAAATTATAATACTGAATTTACCATAACTATAGTAGTGGCAAGCCCAAGTCGAATCCACAGGGACTGTGTTGAATTCCAATTTAAATTCTATCCTAGTAAAACACTAAACTAAAAATATAAAAATGAGGGGTTTTAGATTGCTTGCAAAATATTCTAAATTAAATCAAAACTAGTAAATACTGAAAAGAAATAAATAAGAGAAACTCTTGGGATCAGAATAATTCATAAGATTAGTAAACAATTGATCATAGACATAAAAATTCCAATTCTTCATTCAGTTTGGCATAAATAATTGGCACGGCCTAATTATTCTATATTTCTCACTAAAATAAACTAATCAAGATACGATCATGAATTAGTTATAATTCTGAAATTAAATCTAAAATCAACGTGACCTGAATTTATCTCAGAAAATAATCAAGAACAAGAGAAAAGCCAAATAAAGACAAACTCTACAAACGTTGCAAAGTTTTAATCTAATTTATATTTTTCATAGACAATTAACAGAAATTGTAATCATAACCATTAAAGTCTATTTGCTATTAATTATTAAAAACCCAATACGATTAAGAATTCAATTTAGCAATAATCCAATCTCACATAAAAATAACGGATCCAAATTATAATTATGAGAAATTGAAAATATAAACAATAAACACAGAAGAACATAAACTGAATGATTAAATTTGATTGAAATAAAAATAAGTCTCACAATTGCATAACTAGTTTAGAATTATTCTTACCCAAGAATAAAAGATTAGAAGCACAAACTTGAGAGAAAAATTCAATTCTAATGGTAAAAATTGTCTAAAAGTCAGCTCCCCCCTTTACAACATTGATAAAACATATTTATACTAAAATTTAGAGTTAAAACTAATAAAATCGCGTAAAAACGACCAAATTCGCGCCCACCCAGGCGGCTGTCCAGGCGCCTGGGCAATGCACCTGGGCTGCATTGCCTTGCTGCCAACGTTCAATTAATTACGGTTTTGCCACTGCTTCAGTTTTTCTGTTTAATTACGATTTTGTCACTGTTTCTTCATTTTTCATCCCTTTAAGCTCAAATTCACCTAAAACATAGAAAAATATAAATTAATCCATTTTAAATGAATAAAACATGCTCAAATAAAGTATTAAGGTATATAAAATATATATAAATTGCATCCCATCAGTGTTCAAGATTTTTCTTCTTTAGACAATCTTCTACCTCTTCACCATCTCTAAAGCTATACATATAACACCTTTCTTTTGCAATCCATGTGGCAGCATCTCGAATGACATCATGCATTTTAACTGTAACTAGATCATCACTGTCCAACAACAGATGGCGATCTTTAAGTTCACTGACCAAACTGTACACCCTTTTTCTTATTGCTTTCCGTGTCCGAACGCCTTCAAACATCTCCAAGCCCATGCCATAGCTCATCAAATCATTTATGTTTATGGATGCATCATCTTATGAAGAGAACAAAACAAAAGTAATGATTTTGCTTCTTTACTCTCTATACAATCGAAACATAGTTTGATAAGAGAGTACATCTTTTCACTCTGCAGCTTAGAATTCTCTACTACTTCCAAGGCATTTCTCCATGAACACAAGTCACGGCTTTTCAATGCATGTGAAATTGTTACAATGGAAATTGGTAGGCATCCACACTCTTTGACAATCTTAGTACCACATTCTTTGTAATTAGGATCATTAGCGAAATTGCCTACTATATGGCTGAACCAGTTCCATGCTTCATTTTCTGAAACAAGTTCTACTTCAAAATTCTGTTCAACACCCATATCAGTATGCAACACTCGTTCATATCTAGATGTTACCAATATCTTACATGATCCCTTCTGATCATGATCACTTCCGAAAACTATTCCCACATCCAAAAGATTTACTTCTTTCCAAACATCATCTAGAATTATGAGAAACTTCTTTTCATCTTTCAACCGTTTTAGTAGTTGAAGTGCTTTCTCAGAAAAGCTCATTTTCTCATCGAGTTGTAGATCCAACTCCTCTGCAACTTCTTCTTGGTTTGGATTCTGTGATACATTAACCAAAACAGTTCGATAGAATAACTTTTGGACTAAAGCCCTTCTAGAAATTTCTTTAACAAGCGTGGTTTTGCCAACACCAAGAACGCCATACACCCCAATCATTTTGATGCTTCCATCTCCCAAGGCCTCCATAATTCCACTCACAATTTCCTTTCTTGTGTCAAAAGCTATGTAATCTTTGTTTCCAAAATTACCAACTTGTAGTTTGGGAGAGTAAGAAATGCTGTCAAACATTAATCCAATCTCACATTTGATTCTGACAATACATTCACACATCCTCTTGGCTTTCCTACTTAGTTTATATATTTCCACCAAATTTTTCAAGGAACCCCTGAAAGTACACTTGATGATGATCTCAGTATAGTTTTCATCTCCTAAAACCTTTTTGGCTTCTTTAACAATGTCATCCACTTGAGTTAGCAAGTCCTTAAAACCACCATGAATTTCTTCTTCACCTTTACTTTTAGCATCATCAACCAAATGGTGCATCCTCTCCTTCACAAGATTCAGATCCTGAGTTTCGGCTATCAGATTGCCTACATTGCGTTTGTAGTGGATGATATAGCCCAGCTGACGCCCAACCGATTCAAATGAGTAATCACCTACTTTTCCAACAATCCAACTCTTGATGCTACCAAAACACTCCATGATTACCTTCAAATTAATGCAGCAAAAGGGTGAAGAAATAAGATTTTTACCCAAACAATATAGACAATATTCATATAGTGATTAAAAATTGAATCAACAAACAAGAATATTATGAAGCACTTACCTAGCTATTATATATATTATCTTCTGCAAGATGTCAACTGATCTGGGCTCCGTAACTTCAAGATAAGAGTCCTTTTTTTTTTTTCTTTTACCTTCTTTTGTTGTTTTTTGTTTTTGTATTTTTTTTTGGGTGACTAGAAAAAGGGTGTATAAGGAAATGAACCCAGAAATTAACTCTCTGTCTTTTCACAGATCAAGATGAGGCTGCATGAACTGATATGAATGAGTATTAGAAATTAAATGCCCAAAAATAGACACTTTAATACTACAAATTAAAAAGGAAAAATAATAATGGGATATATAAAGCACAAAAGAAATCATGAACAATTTAAAAAGTACTATATTCACATGCGCTATTAAATTCCTTCTCAATTTGCTTTACTTGGTGATCATCTATTAATTCTAAAACTTCCAGTATATCTTAACTGAACCAATTGGTTACTTGATTAATGTTTTCAATTACTACTTTCATAAATATAAAAGGACATATAGTAAGAAAAAGGAAAACCATGACATCTAAGGCGTACCTCGGTGTGTTTTCAATGTCAAAAGGCAAACGAGCTAGATGGAGAATGAGAGCGCAGAGACTTGGAAGCTTGAGTATACTGACTACTAAATGAAAAAAAAAAATATATATATATATATATATATATAATATTAAAAGATAAATATCCGTGAAGAAAATTGAAAGTCCTAATAAAGTATGCAAATTATGTTAAAAAGAAAAAGAGTAGCGTGAAAGTTCACCTGGTTGGCAATAATTAGCTTTTGTAATTTAATTGAAAGTCTTAATAAATTATGCAAATTATGTTTAAAAAAAGAGTATTGTGAAGTTCACGTGGTTGGCAACTTGCTTTTGTAATTTTCTTTTGTTATTACCTTACAATATTCATTTAGTATTTTCTGATGTGTGTTTAGATGTTAAAGAGTTCTCTTAGGAACTTACCCCAACCGGTTTTTTCTCAGCTTTTGCTGGATAGTAATTTTTGGTTATGTTTTGTATAGTTTTCGTTTTTACTTTTTCAGAAGTGATTTTTGTAAAAATAATTTTTTAGTGATTAATATTTTTTTTAGAAATTTAAAACATTTTTATAAAATTATCCAAATACTTTTAAGAGCAATTTTTGAACTTTAAAAACTGCTTATATTATTTATAACCTTTTTTTGAGACTCTTTTGTGCTTAATGATGTTCTATATTCATTAAAAATAAAAATAAAAAAAATGTAGTATTGTATTCCTTCCTCAGCTGAGTCACAGATCACTACATTATACACACACACACCTTTTTTTGGTCAAAATATATATATATATATATATATACAACTTTATAGTTTTTGCTTCAACTGCCTTGAGAAACAACATACTGAGTTATTATATAATTCTTGTGACTACATTCAGTTAATCAAAATTTTATGTTAAATATGTATGAATATATTTCCAAATANCTATTTATTAATTTATATTCACCAAAAAAAAACTATATTTTTATTTATTTTTATTTTTATAAAAAGAAACAACATTCTTTAATATACCGAAGCCACCACGATTTGATTCGCAGCTCGAAACAATTTACTCAGTGTTGTTGATCTCTGTTTTGTAACTTGTAATCTTGAATCTCTCTAATAAGAATGGCTAGAGTTCCTTCGGTGGAGCTCAAAGAGGATGTAGGTGAAATTCATTTCACCGAACCTCTATAATCTTGTGTGTTAGTTGCTGTTTTCTTTTATCATTTTTATTATCTTTAAGGCAAGAATAACAACAGTGGTATCAGAGCATCGATCATTTCTGCTTCTTCCATGTTTACGGTAAAGTTTTGTGAATCTTGATTCGATTCACAAGTCTTGTGTTTTTTGTTCTTAGATTGAGTCATAGGATTCGGTCTGTTAGAATCGGTTTTAGAGGTCTTCTTTCTTTCTTTGAGAAAATTTTGTGTTTTCTCAAGGTTTTGGTTCGATTCTTTCTTGTTTCCTTTGCTGTCTTCTTTGGGTCTCTATTTCGTTGAGTGTGTTTAATCCTCTTACAATGGGCTCAAAATTTGAGCTAGAAGTATTCAACGGAAAAGGTGACTTCCTTCTATGGAGGCAGAAGATGAGGGCTATTCTGGTGCAACAGAAGGTAGCCAAAGCACTGGATGAAACCTATCCAGAGGGCATGACAGATGACCAGAAAAAGGACATGGACGAAATTGCTTACAGCACCATCATTCTCCATCTGGCCGACAACGTTCTGAGAAAGGTAAATGATTCTCACTCTGCTTCTGGAATCTGGGCTAAATTAGAACAGTTGTACCTTGTTAAATCATTGCCTAATAAAATCTATTTACTAGAAAAATTCTTTGGTTTTAAAATGGATTCTGCTAAAGATCTTGAGGAAAATCTGGATGATTTTAATAGGTTAGGATTGGATTTAGCAAATAGTAATGAAAAATTCACTGATGAACACCATGCAGTTATCCTGTTAAATTCTTTGAGTGATCCTTATAAAGAAGTTAAAAATGTTATTAAGTATGGCAGAGAAACTTTAACTACTGAAATTGTAGTAAATTCTTTAAGGTCTAAAGATCTTGAATTAAAAATTGAAAAGAAAAACTCTGTCTCTAGTGAGAGTCTCTCTGTGAGGGGAAGAAATTTTAATAGGAATGGTGGTTCTAATTGGAATGGTGGTTCTAATTTTAGAAACAAAAGTAGAGGAAAGTCTAGGTCTAAGTCTAGACTTAGGGGCAAAAAGTGTTTTTATTGTCAGAAAGATGGTCATATGATTAAGGACTGTTTTAAGAGAAAGAGGGACGAGAAGAATAAAAATTCTAATTCTGAAGAGAGTGGAGATGCTGCTATGGCATCTAATGGTCTAGAAATAAGTGAAGTTCTAGCTGTCACTACCCAATCCTTTGAACAAGAGTGGATTCTTGATTCTGGTTGTACCTTTCACATGAGTCCTATGAAAAATTGGTTCAATAATTATCAAGAAATAAATGGAGGTCAAGTGTTAATGGGAAATAATATGTCCTGTGATATAGCTGGTATAGGTGACATTACTGTCAAGATGTTTGATGGTATAATAAGAACCTTAAAAGATGTTAGACATATTCCTGACCTTCAGAGAAATTTAATTTATATTGGTACTCTTGATGAGTCTGGTTGTGTGTGTAGAACTCAAGATGGGTTGATGAAAATTTCTAGGGGTGCTATGGTTGTTATGAAAGGGATTAAAAAGAATGGTCTTTATGTGCTGCAAGGTAATACTGTGTTAGGAAGTACTGCTGTTGTGTCTTCTTTAGATAAGACTAAGTTGTGGCATAATAGACTAGGTCACATAAGTGAAAGAGGCTTACACTGTCTAAACAAACAAGGTCTGTTCAAACAAGATGTCATTAGTAAGGTTGATTTCTGTGAGCACTGTATTTTAGGCAAACATCATAGGTTAGCCTTTAAGACAGGTTTACATAAATCTGTATCTGTGCTTGATTATGCACATGCAGATTTATGGGGACCTGCTCAAACACCTACACAAGGAGGAAATAAATACTTTCTCTCAATCATTGATGACTATTCTAGGAAAGTGTGGGTTTATTTACTTAAGAATAAGAGTGAAGCTTTTAATAAGTTCAAAAATTGGTGCTCTCTTGTAGAAAATCAAACCGGGAAAAGACTTAAAGTGTTTAGAACTGATAATGGTCTAGAATTTTGTAACAATGAATTTGATGCTTACTGTTCTAACCGTGGCATTATGAGACATAAATCAGTTAGGAATACCCCTCAGCAAAATGGTGTTGCTGAGAGGATGAACAGGACCCTGCTAGACAAAGTTAGGTGTATGCTTTCTAGTTCTGGTCTTCCTAAAACTTTCTGGGGTGAAGCAGTAGTTACAGCCACGTACCTTGTTTATAGAAGTCCCTCAACAGCCTTAGAATTCAACACTCCTGAGTATATGTGGACAGGAACTAACCCAGACTTGTCTAATCTTAGAACCTTTGGGTGTCTTGCTTATGTCCATCAAAAGGATGGGAAACTTGAACCTAGAGCTGTCAAGTGTGTTTTTCTAGGCTATCCTGAAGGTGTTAAAGGGTACAGGTTGTGGTCTAAAGAATCTAATGGATTCAAGGTTTTAATAAGTAGAGATGTAATCTTCAATGAATGTATTATGCCTTGTTTGAAGACTAACAGTGCAGAAACTGAGGATCAGCTAAAAGCTTATAGCACTAAAATTAAGGTGGAGCTTCAAACAATAGATGAAGATCAATCTATACAACCGGATCTACCCATACCAGCATTTCAGACTCCTATTCAGACTGATGAACCAGCTCATGACACTGAAATTGAAGAGGAAGCTGTACAAGATGACAGACAGACACCTCTGCAACCAGATCAAACCATCAGAGATTACCAACTGACAAGTGACAGAGAGAAAAGACAGGTAAAACCCCCTGTGAGGTTTGGGTATGCAGACCTAATATCCTACTCTTTATTTTCTTATCAAGAGCTTGCTAGTAATGAACCTAGGAACTATAATGAAGCTGTTAATAGTATGCATGCTAAGAATTGGTTTGATGCCATGAAAGATGAAATAAACTCTCTACATAAGAATGAGACTTGGCATCTAGTTCCTAGGAGTAATAATCAAAAAATAGTTGATTGCAAGTGGATATTTAAAGTAAAAGAAGGCTTAACTGAAACTGATCCTATTAGATTCAAAGCTAGACTTGTAGCAAAAGGGTTTACTCAAAGGGAGGGAATAGATTATAATGAGATATTTTCCCCTGTTGTTAAATACACAACCATTAGAGTAATTCTAGCTTTAGTTGCTCATTTCAATTGGGAATTAGAACAACTTGATGTCAAAACAGCCTTCTTGCATGGTAACTTAGATGAGAAAATTTATATGAGTCAACCTGAGGGGTTTGCTGTCAAAGGTAATCCTGAACTTGTTTGTTTGCTAAAAAAATCTTTGTATGGCTTAAAACAAGCCCCTCGGCAGTGGTATAAGAGATTTGATAATTTTGTATCTAAAATTGGTTTTAAAAGAAGCAAGTATGATATGTGTCTCTATTACAAAGGTAATACTAGAGGTAGCACTATTTATTTGTTACTTTATGTTGATGACATGTTGCTTGCTGGTCAAAACATAGAAGAGATACATAAAATCAAAAGAAGCTTAAAATCTGAATTTGACATGAAGGACCTTGGTCCTGCTAAAAGGATTCTTGGCATAGATATAGTTAG
The DNA here is from genome assembly GCA_003254975.1 of Ochetophila trinervis. Lineage (NCBI taxonomy): Eukaryota > Viridiplantae > Streptophyta > Magnoliopsida > Rosales > Rhamnaceae > Ochetophila > Ochetophila trinervis. The sequence continues at coordinate 15,176 of QANX01003384.1, forward strand.
AAATAGAGTTAAAAGGACTTTGTTTCTTAATCAGAAAAATTACTATGATAAAGTTCTGAAAAAGTTTTCTATGCTTACTGCCGAGCCTACTAATGTACCTCTTGCAAACCATTTTGATTTGTCTTCTAAAAATTGTCCCTCTACTGTTAAAGAAAAGAAAGAAATGGAAAAAGTTCCTTACTCTAATGCTGTTGGGTCAATTATGTATACTATGATTTGTACTAGGCCCGATATAGCACATGCAATTAGTGTGTTAAGTAGATTCATGGCCAATCCTGGTAGAGAGCATTGGGAAGCTCTCAAGTGGCTTCTTAGATATCTTAAGGGAACTTTAGATCATGGCTTACTGTTTAAGCATAATTTTGAAGGGGTAACTCTAAGGGGTTATGTAGATTCAGATTTTGCTGGTGATAGAGATAGGAGAAGGTCTACTACCTCTTATATGTTTACTGTTTGTGGGAACTGTGTAAGTTGGAAGTCTCAATTATAGCCTATTGTTGCACTTTCAACTACTGAAGCTGAATACATAGCAACAACAGAAGCTGTTAAAGAATCTCTATGGTTAAAAGGTCTGTTGACTGAACTTAAACTCTTGCATCATAATGTTACTGTTTTTTCTGATAGTCAAAGTTCCATATTCTTATGTAAAAATCCTGTTTTTCATGAGAGGACTAAACATATTGATGTAAGGTTTCATTTTGTGCGAGATGTAATTGAGCTGAAGCAGATCCATATTGAGAAGATTCCCACAGAGTACAATCCAGCAGACATGGGCACTAAAATTCTTCCCTTGAGCAAGTTCGCTGTGTGCAAGAAGCTGCTTAGGATTGATCCTGGATAATCTAAGAAGATCTTAGCTGAGAAGCTGAAGTGACTTTAGCCATTCAAAGACTTTTATATCAAGGTGGAGATTGTTAGAAATTGATATAAAGGTCACGTGAGAGAGAGAGTTACTGCTTTAACCAAAACGACTGCGTTTTGTGTGTGTTACTTATTTGCTACTGTTATACGCACCGTTTCACTTGGGAGCTTTGTGGTATATACATTTGCGGTTGCTGGAAGGAAAGGGGATCGAGATCAAATTAGAGGATTATAGGTTTTCTTCTCTTCTGTTGCAGCAGCTGTGTTCTTCTTGCTGTTCTAGAGTTCTAGGGGATTTTCTTGTAGAAAATCTGTGCAAGCTCTTTGTTCTAAAGTGTTTTCTGTGTGCTGCTTAGTGTGTGTTGTTGATCTCTGTTTTGTAACTTGTAATCTTGAATCTCTCTAATAAGAATGGCTAGAGTTTCTTCGGTGGAGCTCAAAGAGGATGTAGGTGAAATTCATTTCACCGAACCTCTATAATCTTGTGTGTTAGTTGCTGTTTTCTTTTATCATTTTTATTATCTTTAAGGCAAGAATCACAACACCCAGCAAAAGAACTATTTCAAGTTTCTAGCTTCCACAAATGCGAATCAAATAGAAGTGAGATTCCATATAAAAATCAATCCAAAAAAAACAGACCAGAAAGAAACCAGTGAGAGATTTTTTATCAATTATTAATTAGTACCATCCACGTTGTGTTTCTTTTCTGCGGCATAATTTTTATTATGCTTTTAGTGGTAGACAAATTTTTTTGCTCACAAGTTTTCCAAAAACTTTGAAATAATCCAGTAAGTTCACCTATTAAATGACGTAAAAGCTCATATAATTTGCTTCAGAAAAATTCAACGTCATAGAAGGTCCTTCTATAGATCTCACACATCAACATCTTCCACATTTTATTCTTGTATGTTCAAAAAACCACAGTATACAATAAATTTAAATGTTTCATTAATTTTCCAAGTCATATTAGAATAGTTCCAAAAAACTCCAATTTGGAAAAAAGAAACAATACTAGTTCTCAAACTAGCCATGAGAGTAAGATAGGGATAGGGATGTGAATGATTAATGTTGGAGTAGCAATGTTTTCGCGCTGAATTAAAGTTTTCTGGCAGAACCTTAATTGATGTCAACTATTTTAACATGTTAATATGCTTTTATCTTCTTCGCACAAAACACAAAGCAAAACTAGTAGCTTTTCTTCCCTCCATAAACAATTTATAACATAGTTCAATTAGGACATGCAGTACACTTTTTTTTATCCATGTCGACACCGATAGCAGCCAGGTTAGATCTCTGCAGTTGTCTCAAAGAAGGCAATTCATGATTTTCAGTTTACCTGCAATTGTTTCAGCGGAAATGGAAGATGTGCACATTTATTAACAATTTCATTTCCCAAATGTAGGAATTCACAATCTTTTTCAACAGAGATTTCTTGTAGCGCAAGCAACCAATTCCTCTATCCTTTTCTCCACAGCATTCAAATCCTGAGTTTTTGTTATCAGGTTGCCTATGTTATGTTTGTATTGAAACAGATAACCTAGCTCGCGGAAAATTGCTTGGACTGTGTAGTCAGCAATTTTTTCAGCAATTGCTGCTATACCGATCTCAGCAATAGATGTCATGTATATCTTAATTATAATTCAGCAAAATAGAAGACTATGAAGATTGAATCCAAAATTCTGATAATAGATAGTAAAAAATAATAATAGAGAATTGCATGAAATAAAATGAAAAAGAGGAAATGACAAATACATAAAAAAATGAAAAAGAGGAAGGTAATTAAAGCATGTACCTAGCAAAACAAAGCAAAACACTTTTCTGTGATATAAATTGATGGGAGATTCAAGAGCAGAGTATATTGAAAAGGTTAAAACCATACAAAAATAGTATCTCCCACAAAAGCACTAAATACTTTTAAATGTATAATAAAACAAATTAACATCAATTCGATCAACAAATGAAATATAATGTCTCATCTAACACCACAGATATTAACTCCAAAATATTTAATTAATAATCTTCTTCACAATTATAGGGGAAATTTCCAATTGGATCATCAAAATTTGTAAGTGGGCTATTCTGAGCAGGCTTAATGTAAAAAAAAATGGAATAGATCTTACAATGTTCAAACAAGTGATTATCATGGTCTGCCATCAATATGTATCTGCAGCAACCCAAGAATTGAAATCATGATCAATTTTTTTTTTTGAAAGAATCTTGATTAAATGCTTTGTCAAGGTCAAAGTAATAGAAATATATTCTATATTTATTTTTCATTAATAATAAAGTTGTGCAAAGCCTTTTTTTTTCCCGATAAAGTCATTCTTCCTCTGCTTTCAACTGTACAATTCAAAACCCACATCCTATTCTTTTCAATAAAAAAGAAAGAAAAAAAAGAAGTATTGGTTAATCTCCACTTGATCATAAAACATATTGATATTGGCTAAAAGTTCAGGATTCATACTAAAATTGATTCAAAAAATAGTTTACAATCAAGTACCTCCACATGCGGACTTGGCATTGAAGCAATGGATTCAGACAATTAATTGGGTGGTTAGATGTCCGGGTTGTTTGACAGACAGATTTGAGAGAGGGAGATCTGAGAAAAAGAGAATTAAACAGATATTAGAAAGAGAATCAATCTCGAATTTCTTTTCGAGTTTCCTTTTCAAGCCTCTCTGCAATTGCTTTTTGAATATGTTTAATGTCTGGAGTATTTGAAACAGTAACAAGAACAGAATCACTGAATAACTTCTTATTGTCTAAGGCCTTTGCTGAAATTTCTTTAACAAGTGTGGTTTTACNGAAGATTTCAAAAACTAAAATAGTAAAATTATGACAAGACTGAACAATCATAGTATAAAAATATGGTTCTATTAAGATCTGCGAATGTACCTTTCTCACAGAAGAGTTGTTGTAATACAGTACTAGGGTGACTCTTCCAGACCTCTGGTATGACAGTATTAAGATCCATGGGAGCATTAACAGCCATGATAGTATTAGCATCATCGATCGCCTTATGATATGTACATACTGTACATAGTTTATGAAGTTTTGGGGTGCTAACTATGTTACCATGTTTAGAGAAACTTAGCATTTCAAAGCAATGACTCACTGTTACTTTTTCCAAATTTGGAAATCCCAACATATATTTCCCTGGATAGAAGCTTGTGAGGCTTGGTAAGAAATCAAGTATCAAAGTTTTCAACCGAGCAAGAACAATTTCACCTTCCATATCCTGATCACCTTCTTCTGCGTCTACAATTATTTCTTCCATTCTTTTGCAATCAAATATGATCAAACTTTCGAGGCGTGCCATACTTCTGGCTGTTTGGGAAGTTAGTAAACTTGGCATTCTCTGATTTTCAAAGTTACCAGATTTTGAAATGAGATGAAGGATGACACTAACTTCTTTATTCTGCCACATCTCAAAATGTATAATTCTATCAAATTTTGAAACACTGTTTGTGGCTGTGAGCTCTGCTCCCTAAAATGCAACAAGTTTGGCATATAAAACAGTCTCAATACACTTAGACGTGAAAATGCTCCTGCGCATTCTTCTTGGTCACCAACCAGGTCTTCATTTTGACTAGAAGATGTAACCTGCAACATCCAATTTTCTAAATTTAGTGTACACTAAACAAACTACAGAGAAAACAAAATCTGTTAACTATTGCAGCTTATCTAACAACTTAAATCGTTACATGTATATACCGGCCGGTAAATGAGTTTTAACATATATATAAGCAATATATCTATTTTCTAATTAGATTACAAAAANAAAAAAAAAAAAAAAAAAAAAAACAAACATGTAAGAATGTGAGTGCTTTTATGGTTAAGTTTATTAAACTCATTTGGAAAAACTAGACTATGCATGGGAAAGGAAAAAAAAATTAAAAAAAAGAAACTAGAAAAAATAAAAATGCAAACTCTCGGTTCATTACCTCATCAATTGAAAATAGGGGTTCCTGGAATGATGAAGTATGTTGATCATGAATCAGCCCACTTGTTTGTTGGAAGGGTAAGAATCTTAAGGACAAATCCTTTGCTTTCATAAAACAACTAATTTGCAACCATCTCAACAAAGGCCACTTTAAGGTATGTAATCCTGGGTAAAAACTCATCAATTGAGGAAGCTTTTGGAGTTTTAGACTCTTTAATCGAGGAAATACAAATGTAGGCATTGTCTGATTTTGTCCTTCCTCCTTAGCAACAATTTGCTCTATCCCACAGTTTTCTATATACAGCTCTTGAAGTTGGAGAAGATTTTTGGCAACAGAAGCTGGAAAGAGTATTTTCAGACACTGGCATTTATCAACATTAAGCATTTGGATATCTTCGAAGGTAAAAGTTCCTCTGGGATCATTGCCCCAAACATGCTTCAATTTTGGTAAATGTGATAGTCTCAACTCTGTCAAATGAAAGGGGATTGTTACCTCCAACGTCTCGTGATCAAGACGGTGATCATTATTTGATATTTGGAATTCAAATACCACTTCCAGCATTTCACAATTAAATATGACTAACTTTCTTAGATTGTGGAGACTTCTTAGTTCTTCAGACAAGAACATCTTCGTTAGACTTTTAACCCCATAAACATTTATTTCTTCCAATTTCCCAAAGAAATTTTCTGTGAGTTGGTCGTGACTTATCATAGGTACCATACTGGGTGCACTTAGTCCAACCTGCAGTGTCTCATCAGTCAGCCAAAAACACATTGAAAATGAGTAGAGAATTGGAGAATATGTAAAAAAATATTCTTTTGCTTTTTTTGTTATGTTAAATAGTGCATGTGATATCCAAATCTATTTTTCAGATTTGTCATTGAAAAGATATTTTTAGTGACAATCCTCATTTTAATAAAATAAATATATTTTTATTGTAGAATTTCTATACATATATATATATAACAAAACCCCAAACATTACAAAATGATGAGCACTAAATCTTCAATTTTTATCAAAACTGCCTTCTAAAGATCCCCATGCAATAAATAATGGCTCAACTAGAGCCAATTATTTTTTTGGGCCAATAAATATATATAAGCATATATTATTAATTTTAATTTGAAGAGTAAAATTATTTACATAATATAAGCGTACACACACACACACACATATATATATATGTGTATATATTCGTAATTGAATCTCTTACCATGTCCATTGAGCCAAGCGTTTCTTGAAAGTTGAAGAACGCCGAAGCAATAACCTTCAGTTTCATGCACTGGCTCACAATTAAACGTGTTAATGAAGGAAAACTAGAGGTATGAAGTCCTTGATAGAAGCTCACGAAATTGATCAATTTTCGAAGTTTTATTTGCTTCAATCGATGGAATTGGAATTTAGGTGGTACGGTCTCCAATCCTACCTCCTTAGCAACAACATATTCTATCCCACAATCACAAACATCCAAAATTTCAAGTTGGAAAAGACTTTTGGCAACTGAAGCTGGAAAGATCGATTTCAGATTTGGACACGACTCAGCTGTGACTTCCTTAAGATGTGGAGTTTCTTGGGAATCTTTACTCCACACATGCTTGAGATTTGATAAACGTGCTAATCTCAAATGATTCAGCCCAGAGGGTATCATATTGTATGTTCCTTCAACATTTGGCATTATTTGGATTTCAAATACCTCTTCTACCATCTCGCAGTCACTTATTTCCAACCTCTTGAGATTGTGGAGTCTTCGCTGCATACTAGATGGAAATATGTTCACTAGATTGTTGCATTTGTGTACTTTTACAAATCCCAATTTGGAAAAGCAATCTGCACTGCTGAGTTTGTACTGCCATATCATCTTCAATTCAGCCAAACCTTCAATTTTTAAAGTATGCAAGCTGGGGAATGCTACCTGCATTATTAATTCAGACCCATTGACGACTCAGAAAATAAGTTCTTTTATAAACTAAAACAGAACTAATAACAATTATGATAATAATAAAATAAAGATCTTCTGCTTCTTTGTTTTATTTTATTTCATTTTAATTATTCTGTTCTTGTTTTTCACTAGCAAAAGTGAATTGTAAATTCAATGAATAATGTCAAACCATTTTTCATCAATCTTAAAAGATAATTAATTTCAAATTAAAAAATGTAAGAAAAATGACATAAGTATAAGGCAAATATGTACGAAGAAAAACAGAGGATCTAGGCCTCACAATGTATATGTAGGACATAAGGAAAATATATATAATAATTCTATGGAAATATGTACCATTGTCATTGAAAAAGGAAGTAAAAATATATGTATAGCTCATCACCTTGTCATTGAATAGAGATGTCATTGTGGTGCAATCCTTCTCTTCTGACTTGGAAACAAAAGTCTTAAACTTAGGGCAATCTTCACCAATGGAAATTTCAGTTAACAATGGAAACTCAACGAAAATTTCAGACGAGAACGACATGAGGTTTGGAAGATTTTCGAAGTAGAGATGACTTAGTTTACCGAATTGCACCTTATCCACTTTTTCATTCTTACTCATTATTTCTTCCATCATCTTACAATTTTTTATCCCAAGAGCAAAAAGCTGTTCGAAATTCACTGCTTCAGCTGCAGAAAATAGATTTTTCAAAAATCTGCAACTTTCCACATTCAAACTAATTAACTTGGGAAAATAACCAGAATTTGGTCGAAGCTCGCCATCCCATATCTTCTCCAAATTGCAACTCAACAGTTCCAACTTCTCTAATTTGGGAAAAGGATCAAACTGCATACATAAAGAATGAATTCATAAACCAGAATTAGTAATTATTATAATAGGAGGAAAAATAAATTATCATTGATAGATTACCTTGGTGAAAATGAATGGCAGTGGGATTGGACTACTCTGATGGTCATTAAGCACATGCTTTTCTTGAAAGCTGGACAATTCAGAAGCCAAAACCTTCACTTTCTCACAACTCTGCAAAACTAGACTTTTTAATGAAGGCCAACTTGAGGTATGCAGTCCTGGATAGAAACACACAAGATTTTCCAAATGTTCCAACTTCATATGTTCCAATTGAGGGAAAACAAACTCAGGCTGTACTGGTACATGATTAGTCCCCACAGCTTCAACAATTTCTTCAATCCCACAATTACAAATATATAATTTTCGAAGTTTGGAAAGACCTTTGGCAACGGAAAGTGGAAATATTGATTTCAGACTTGGACAGTCGGAAACTTGAATATCCTCAAGATGTGCGAAGGTAAGAGTTCCTCGAGGATCTTTACCCCACACATACACCAGTTTTGGTAATCTGTGTAATATCAAGTAAATCAACTGAGAGGGAATAGAGTCTTGTGTAATTATTTCATCAACACTCGAAGTTTGGATTTCAAATACCTCTTCTACCATTTCACAGTTATCTACGTTCAACTTTATTAGACTGCCTAGTGTTCTCTGCATACTAGATGTAAATATCTTCCTTAGATTGTAGCAAAACATAACATCTACCTCTACCAAGTTGCTAAATACATCAGCATTGTTGGCTATTATCTTCGATTTATTCATCCTTGAAATGTACAAACTCTTCAAGCTGGGGAATGCAATGTCCTGCAGTGCCATTTGAGGAATAAATAATTATCAAGAAAATAAAAAAATCATCATATCATAGATAAGTTAAAAGAAGGAACATAACAACATATACAAAACAAGTTGCTTAAAGCATTTTCAATGGAATGTACATTGTTAAATTTAACATATCACATAAGCAAATATGACATTGTTTGGAAAGATGTTTTCCAATGGTAATGTCTATAATGAATGTCGAACTTACATGATTTTGACATTGTCAAAGTGAATGTCTATTTCTGGATGCTCTGTCAGACATCGTCGAGTTTTCAAAAATATAAAATTTTCTTTAAAAATAGAATTTGAAAAACTAAAAATACTTAATAAAATATATAATTACTTAATAGCCATAAATAACTTTTGTGTACATTACCATTGGACAATAATTTTTGAATTGATTGTGCATTTAAGCCACATAGATTTAAACAATGTTTATTTTTATGCCACATATACAACAATCTACATTTTTCATTAGAAATGCTCTTACCTTTTCGTTGAATAGAGACGGCAGCTTTTTATCTTTAGACTTGGAAATGAAAGTCGAAAATTCAGGGCAATTCTCCATGTAAAGTATCGGTAAAACTGGAAAGTCAATGCAAATTTCAGAGGAGAATGCTGCGAGGCGTGGAAGATTCTCAATATTCAAAGAATCTAGGTTGGAAAATGACAAGTTCTTTTCCATCTTTTCACTATTTTTCACTATTTCTTTCATACTCGTACAGCCATGTATCACGATGGATTTGAGTTGTACAAAACTCTTTGCTATAGCAGATGGAAATAGATATTCCAGTGAATCGCATCCTTTTACAACCAATTTTGTCAAGCTGCGAAAAGAAGAAGTAGAGCTTGGTAGAATCTGGTAGTCCCATATCCTTGTTAAATCATGACATTCGAACAATTCCAAAATTTTCAAAATGGGGAGAGAAACCAACTGCAGAAACAATTAATTAAATAGTCAATGTCAATTTAAATCATTTCATCAGTTTGGGAAGGAAAAAAAAAAGGCACTAATTACTTGATATTATAGAGGTTGCTATTAAGACTAAGATGGGGATGCAATGTTGAAGTGCACTAGCTAATTACTTGAAAAGTAATTAATATTCACCAACTTAAAATATGTATAATACATACCTTGCCACTGAACAGAGTCGTGACAGAATCTAGATCCACTGGTTGCTTTCCCTTTTCAGACCTATTAGAGCAGAAACTTTTAAGCCTTGGAACATTTATCATCCTCAAGGAGCACAATTCAGGAAAATTGCCAACAACTTCCTTGCTATTGCCTCCTTCTTCATGAGAAACTATGATCTCCTCCATCGCGATGCAATTAACAATTTCAATTTTCTTGAGCTTACTCATGGAGAATGGCAGAAGATTCTTCAATCTCTTACAATTTTTTACTTTTATAAATCTCAATCTTTCAAATGATTCTTTTGCGAGTTCCCCATCACATATCTTCTCGAGATTTCCCAAATTCTTAAGGAGCAAGTTTTCCAAGCTTCGAAACACACTACAAGGATGATTTTGCGTAATCGAGTTAATCAAACACTGTACCGTGTGATTATTTCTCAATTCAAAGAGCTTTAATTTTGGAAAACCAGCTTCGTCTAATTCATAGACGAAATTATCCACACCAACAAACACAAATCCATCTAAAGACAAAATTTGAGTGCTCTCCAACAACATTTTAAGACCATGCTCTTGTAATAGTTCTCTGTTTTCATCAAGGCTGCTGAGTTCCAAACATCTTGAAGCACTTTCAAAGAGTTGGTGTTCCAAGAATGCACATCCTATAGCAATCTTATATTGTTCCAATGTTTTCCCACTGAATAAGTCTTTTGGCATCGCCTCGATGTCAACTATTTCTAAATGTAAAGCGGTCAGTTTATCCAAATGTTTTAGCTCATTAAGACTGGCATTTCTTTTGTCCCCATTGCCTCCTTGAAGCAGATCCCAATTCTCGAAGCTCCCTACACACAACTCTTCCAAGGATGTCAAATTTGATATGACATTGGGTTGAATGACTTTGAGTTGATAACAATCATGCAAATCCAACATGCGTAAACGAGTAAGCTGTCCAATTTCTGCTGGTAATTCCTCGATATTGGACTTTGAAAGGTCAAGAATTTCCAAGTTTTTGAGCCCTCCAATTAAATATAAGTCTTCCACATTATAGCCATACAAACGCAATGTACGGAGATTTCCGAGAGAACTCAAAGATGAAGGTAACTTATCTTCCCAATAAAACAGACATAAAACTCTAAGCTTTTTTGTTTTATCAAAAAAATCATCTGGGATTTCAGAAGCTTCACTTGGCAAAATCCAAATTAACTCAAGCTGTTTATATTCCAACCCTCCACGAAGTAGCTGAGGCACCTTATTACCATAAGGCAGCGAAATTGCCTTTGAGTCTTCAAGAGCTTTTCTTTCAAGGTGATTTACCTCAGCATCGTCTCTAAAAGAATACATATGACTTTTTCTCGCAATTGAGATGACAAAGTCACGGATGACATCGTGCATTTTAACAGTACGGTCATCGTCACCATCCAATAACAAAGAACGATCTTTTATCTTAGAGACTAAACTGTCCACTTTATCTCTTGCACTTTGCAATGTGTCAACACCTTTAAACATGCCCCATCCCATACCATATCTCATCAAATCCTCTATTAATATGCTCTCATCTTCTTCATGCAAACCACAAAACAAAAGTAATAACTTTTCTTCATCCCCTAAATGATTATAACATAGTTCGATAGGTTGGTACACTTTTTCATTGACGTCTTCGTCGATACTTGTCAGGTCAGATCTTTGTAGCTGTCTCAAGGCAGTTCTCCAAAAAGGCAATTCACGATCTTTCAATGTACCTGCAATTGTTTCAATGGCAATTGGAAGACATGCACATTCATTAACAATGTCATTTCCCAGACGTAGGAATTCAGAATCTTTTTCAATTGATTCAGCCACTAAATGGTTGAACCAGTTCAATGCTTCAGCCTCTTCTAAGAGTCCAACTTGGAATATCCTGTCAACACCCATTTTAGTAGACAACACCCGTTCAAATCTGGAGGTGAATAATATCTTGCATCCTTTATCATCGCTTTCAAAAACTATTCCAACATCTTCAAGCTTAAGTTCATTCCAAACATCATCTATAATTATCAAGAACTTCTTTTCGAGCTTCAATCTCTCTTTTAGCAAAAGTGCTCTTTCAGGTATGGTTTCCTTTTTGAGTTTTAGATCAAGCCTCTCTGCAATTGCTTTTTGAATATGTTTAATGTCTGGAGTATTTGAAACAGTAACCAAAACAGAATCACTGAATAACTTCTTATTGTCTAAGGCCCTTGCTGAAATTTCTTTAACAAGTGTGGTTTTACCTATACCAGGCATGCCATGCACCCCAATCATTCTGACATTACCATCTTCAAGTGCCTCCATAATTTCATTCACAATTTTCTTTCGTGTTTCAAACTCTATGAATCTTTTATTTCTGAAATAAATCGGGAGATGGAGACGGTAAGAGATATTGTTGTCAGACTCGACCTCCCTTCTAATTTTAGCAGCAGAGTCACCCATCTTTTTAGCTCTCTTGCTTAGTCGATGGCGTCGACATGCCCAATTCAGGGACAATAACCCCATCATATTGCACCTTATGTTTGCGTGGTTTTCATCTCCTAAAAACTTCTCAGCTTGTTTAGTGATTTCCTTTGCTTTGTTTAGCCGCTTCATGGTTACTTCAGAAATTTCCTCACAATTTCTTGTGGCACAAGCAACCAATTCCCGTTTCCCTTTCTCCACGAGATTCAAATCCTGGGTTTCTGTTATCAGGTTGAATATGTTACGTTTGTATTGAAACAGATAACCTAGCTCACGGCAAATTCCTCCCACTGTGCGATCAACAATTGTTTCAACAATTGCAGCTATACAAGTATCAGCAATACCGGTCATGTTTGCCTTAAACATAATTCAGAAAAATATATCACTAATAAGATTGTACCCAAAATTGTAATGAAAGATAGTTGCAATAAATAAGGAGAAATTGTTGGAAATAAAGCTTCAAACACCTTATTCTTTATTATTATAATATATACTAATTAAATATGATTTTATTATTTAGAAGTTTATATTTAATTTACTTAAAATTATTTATATTTAAGGTTAATATATGATCTAGAGTACGCTAAGCACTATACCATTTATGAGGGTCGTAATTGTAAAAAGTCTTGATAAAACNAATATTCGTCATGTTTTAATCTATTCATAAAACAAATTATATGAGAGCAACTGCGATATTATTAATTCGGTTTAAATTAGTTTTGAAGAGATCGTGTTTAGGACAGCATAGAGAAACATCAATACCTATACGAGGAAGGACTCTATCAGTTTAGGACAGCATGTTAGGCATGTCTCTCCAATATATAGGCTTAATCTTTCTAACGTACCCTTTATATCACACTTTTCTGTTATTATATATTTATTTGCTTGTTTATTATTTTTAAATTATTTTTTTAATACATATATATGTTTATTACTTTATTTACTGTTTTACAATTTTATCATCTTTATATTTTTAAATATATAATCATACGATTATATAAAGTTTGAACAATATTTACAACAGAAATAATACTAAAAAATATATATATGAAAACAAGGAAGGGAAAGCACGTACCTAGCAATACAATCTTCTGTGTTATATATTAATGGGAGCTTCAAGAGCAGAGTAACGCAAATCTTTTTGTTTTTTTTTTAAATTTTTTTTTGGATTTTTCAATATAAAAAAGGAAAAAAAAAAAAAAAACAATCGAATGACAAAACGGCAAGCCAAGAAGTCTACTGCAAAAGAACAAAGATATACAAGGAAACAGAGTGAGAGCAGAGTAAGAGCAGAGTGAGGGCTTCCTTTTGATACCAAACAAACAGGATCTATTTTTTTTTTTCGCTTTTCTTTTTAATTTTTTTGTTCTTTTGTTTCTGGAATACGAGATAGGAAAAAGCACAAAGATGGTATAACAACAACTGAAACTTAAGAAATTAATCTACTAAAGATCAGAAAGAATAAAATACAAGGACAGGAACTGGAAGTGCTGTTAATTTCCTCTTAATACCAACACCAAAAAAACTGCTTATGATTTTTTTTTTTTTCCCTGCAGAGTAAATGCAAGGTATGGAGGGAAAAAGACCAGAGAAATGGTGACAGCAATAGAATCAATTCAAGGAAGAACAGAGTGTTCCTCTGAAATCTATTGCCAGAAAGAACAAACGAAAAGCAAGCAAACCCAGTAGCTCTGTTTTCTGAATGTTGGCTTAAAATCACAGATCGAGATAAGAATGAAAATCTGCATGGTAATAATGAAACAGATTCATAAATTAATTGAGTACATAAGTATATAATATAATACTAAACAACTATATATAATTGAGTAAGTAGCTCGCATTATGAACATACTTTGCTCTTTTAATACCTTCACTTGAAATTAAAAATCCAAATCTGACATCTTCGAGTGTCTCGAAGTGAACAAAAAGCAAAGGAGATTCAATTCAACGACGACGATTGCTAGCAGAAATGGAATTTGAGAGTGTTGACGCTTGAGGTTGAGGAATGCACTGATTAATTCAAAAGCAAGACTAAAGATTTTTTTTTTTGGTGAAAGAAGCAAAACTAAAGATTAAAAGCTAAAAAGAAAACTATCAAATAATAACTTTTCTTTTTAGAAATAAAAAAAAAAAAGTACTAATAACACTTTACCCTGACCCACCTTCAAGTGGTTGCTTTTTTGTTTTTTGCTTTAGGGTTGCCTTCATTTTCCATGATATTTCCTACTTTAAAGTATTTGTTGGATTGCTATCCAAGTTGTCTGACCGTTTACTAGCTACTTTATGACCGAAATACTAGAGTGCAATTATTTATAGTTGAATTAAAAAAAAAAATCACTGTAGAATAATATTATTTCATAATAAATTAATATTAATCTATAATAAAATATTATTTATAATGAATAATATTAATTTAAAATAAAATAATATTTAATATATAATAGAATAATATTTGTTCATACTAAAATAATAAAATAAAATTGAAAAAAATTTAGCAATAGTAAGAAAAAGGAAAACCATGACACCTAAGAGGTACCTTGCTGTGTTTTCAATGTCAAAAGGCAAACGAGCTAGACGGAGAATGAGAGTGCAGAGACTTGGAAGCTTCAGTACACTTACTACTAAACGACAAATATTCATATATATATTAAAAGATAAAAATCCGTGAAGAAAATTGAAACCGTGTAGAAGCTGCGCGGAATTGAGCTTGGAAAATGATGAAACCGTGTAGAAGGAAGTGTTTTAGTCATGATATAAGCCAAAGGTACGTAACGACACAGTTGATTTTTCTTCACGCGGAAAAGGGTGTAGTAGAGTCATGACCAACTTTAGGATTAATCGGATACGGTTAACTAACGTATGAAGTTTGTTACCAGTAGAAGATTAAACCAGTGACGAGTACTAAATCATCTGCGTATACTAAGACCCATAAAGTGCCTGTGGTATGGTGACATAGAAGAGGGGAGAATCCATCTTGTACCGATTAAAGGCCCATTAAAATAGAGTGACACAATTTGTCATACCATACTATTGGTGCTTGTTTGACACTATTCTAGAATTTTTTTTAGTTTGCATAGTTTAGCTTCTGATCATCTATAAATCCAGATGGCTAAAATGTGTACACGTCTTTTAAGGCTGTACATGGGTGGGGTTGATCTGATTTAAAAAAAAATTAAACCCAACTTGTCAAAGTCAAATTATTCAAGTTGTAATCCGACTCAACCCGATTAGGGTGATGTGATGAACCAACCCAACCTATAAAGTGTAGATTGGGTTGGCTAGGTTAGTTGGGTTAACCCGTCCATTTTTTAAAATTTTGATTTTTTTTAAAAATTGAATATTAATCCTGATTATAGTTCTTTCCTTTTTATTTTTGAAAAAAATAATTTTTTTGAAAAAATAAATTTTATGAACTATTACAATGCAAAAAAATATACTAAAAACATCTCTTANCATGTTGTTTCATGGTTTTTCAAGAAACAAGATTATCTCCAAAAAAAACACAGGACCCTTTGTAGATAATTTATTGTCAATACACGATGCCCAGTCAGCATTGATATAACCAAATAAAAATTGACTAGATGATGGTCTAAGATGGCGGCCGGTTTCCTTTGTCCCAATTTCAAATATAACATACAGTCCAATACACATCCGTTGGGCATTGCAGATATTGACAATAAAAGATAGTTAAAATCAA
Organism: Ochetophila trinervis; assembly: GCA_003254975.1. Lineage (NCBI taxonomy): Eukaryota > Viridiplantae > Streptophyta > Magnoliopsida > Rosales > Rhamnaceae > Ochetophila > Ochetophila trinervis. Next base: position 30,889 of record QANX01003384.1, read on the forward strand.
ATATTGCAATGCACCAATTGTACTCCCCTAAAGAAAAATATCTCAAGCTGTACTAGTGATGGTGTGCTTGGAATCCTCTAACCCGGATTTATTTAGCAAATCAGTAATGTATTTTATATGAGTTAAATACATACTTGTTGAATCACATACTGCTTCTATGCCAAGAAAGAAAGAAACTGGACCAAAGTCTTTAAATGAAAAATGAGCATCAAGCCGTTTAATGAAGTTTATTACCAGTAGAAGATTGAAACTAGTGACGAGTACTATATCATCTGCGTATACTAAGACCCATAAAGTGCCTGTGGTATGGTGACATAGAAGATGGGAGAATCCATCCTGGACCGATTATAGGCCCATTGAAATAGAGTGACACAATTTGTCATACCATACTATTGGTGCTTG